>MEHQ01001377.1:324580-382762 GCA_008828725.1 Saccharina japonica | reverse complement strand
GCAGCTTAAATCAGCGTCCTCCACATTATCGCCGGGTGCTAGCGCACAACGCAGCGTATATCACCTAGGCTCAGCAGCAGCAGCACAGCAGCAGCAGCACAGCAGCACGCTGCTGCAGCAGTCCTCCACGTTATCGTCAGGTGGTTGCGCCGTCGCTTTGCACAGCTGCACTTCCCACTTCCCATGTAAAGCTCAGTACGAGTACGTCCGACACAATAATCGCCTCGACCCAGAGCTGATATTACCTAGTCGGGTTAAGTATCGAATGTGTATAACTTTATCTAGCCAAAGGCTACAGAGTCAAATTTCTATGCCAGGTGTAACATGAAGTAGAGGGATTGATGGGCTACAGAGCCAAATCGTGTTTGGAGTTGAACTAAGTAGGGGAGGGGATTACTAAAAAAAGATGGAATTAGACCTCGAAACAGAGTTGAAATGCAGGGGATTTGGGAAATTAAATAATTTCCGCGACAGAGCCCAGTAACTAAAGTCACTGGGAACACGATTTTTTTGTCGTTTTGGACCGTTTTTTGTTTTTTGTTCTCTGGCGGAGGAGGCGCGTATACATATACGTGCATCGGGTATACATCGAAGACACGTATGTATCAGTACTACTGTTGCTGCTGCTGTACTACAAGAGTACTTACCACGAGCTGTGAGCAGTCCGAAGTATGTGGGTTGTATATGTATGACCACCACCAAAAGATACACGCACGTATCAGTTGCTGTTGCTGTTGTCGCCGTTGTTCGCCTGTATGGAAGATGTGTAGGCGTGTAGGCCCCCACCGTAGTAGGCAGAGCTGTACAGCATACAATGCGCATGTGTCAGTTTTGTGACCAAGATACATACGAGCACACACGTATATGAGTACAGCAGCAGTAATATCATACCTGGTATGTATTAAGAGTACGGTTGTCACTCTCCGTCGGCAGTGTGTAGAGCGCTCTCAACTCTTGGCAGTACGTCTGATTTTCATCCTTCGACACAACGCTGCTGCTCACGTGTGTGACTCTTGGCATTACGTCTGACCCTCGTCTTTCGCCACAATGCTGCTAATATTTCCGGCGTCACGCAAGGCTGCGACCGGCGGCTGTCCAGGCCGCCGGCGAAGCCCCTTGAAGCACCTACGATGTGAACAAAGAAACTACATATTTCCCTATTTTTACTATATATAATAGTGACGGTATTCGGTCCTGCTTACTGTGGTCCCCCGTGATAGTGTTTTACCCAAGGGTGACAGGTACTAGGTACCAGGGTACTCTACGTACGTATTATAATGAGGCGCGCGAAGCGCGAGCCTTTTTTTCTTGGTTTTCCAAGGAAAAAAAGCCTCTTCATGGAGGCTTGCGTTCTCCGTAGAAACCCATCTAGCGTTGTGTTTGCACACTTCCTCTGTGTGTTTGTTTGCGACAGTCAACATCGACGTTTGTACACCGCAACGTACACGGCACCAACGCCAGTCCCGTCGGACTCTGTGCACGCACACTTTTTGACGAAGTCTTTTCGTGCTGGTATCGTATCAACTCGTTCAAAGTTGGTCGAGCTAGGTGCGGCAACGTGTGTGTTTTACAGGCACACATGCCTTTCTTTAATTTCGGGACGTAAAACATCATAACGGTTTTGTTATAAAATTTTAAAAATACGTCACAGCGATGATTTTTTTGTTTTTGTTTTCGGAGTTCTATGATGTAGGTGGTATTGTAGGGCCCACTCTCCTACTGATGAGGGGGAGAAGAAGCTCTGCTGTAATGTCGTACAGCAGTAGTTGTGGTGGCACCTGTTACGATAATAGGTGCGGCAGCGTGTGTTTTCAAACAAGGCTGTGGGCCATGTTTTTTTACAGGCACATAAATCGGAACGAAATCATCACAAAGGTTGTTGTTTCTGGAATTCTACCGAACACAACCCAGCTTTCTTCAAATTATGCCGAATATCACTATCATCGTGTTGGTGAACCAGGAGACACGTGAACACAACAGTTTGAGTACGAGTACAGAGGGTTCAAGGGCTAGACCGACAAGCGGAGCGTACAGTATCGCTGGCCCTGGCCTCATGTGTCCTGCTGCTGCTGCTGCTGCTGCTGCTGCTGCCGCTCCGTTGCTGTTGTTGCTGCGGCCGCCACAGCTGCTGCTGCAGCTGCTGCTGCTGCTGCTGCTGCTGCGGCTGCTGCTGCTGTATGCTGTACGCTGTTGATTTTTTTCGTTTCAAGAAATAACCCGAACGCCACGTATACGTAGATGTTCGTTCGTGTTTTGGCTCAGCACAGTATCCCCCCAGCGTGATGCATCGCAGATTTGACTACTGCAGGTACCCGAGGTAGCGCCTCATTACCACCAATTACTAATACGCGTACGAGTACTTGATACCGACATGCCGCGAAATAAAAGCATCGTTTTCGTTTAATATTAATGTTTAAAGGTACTTATATTTCGGGACTTGGTACGCACTTACTGCTACTACGGCTGTAGTTGCAAAGTAATACTTGCGGGGGGGCATAGTAAATAGAACCCACGATGTGCACAAAAAAAAAGTAGGGCAGCGGCCAAAAAAAGGTATACCTCGTCCATTTGCGGCTAAAATCAGGTACATACTTAAAACCAAGTAAAAAACGCACTCCACGTACGCTGTCATTGGTCCAAAACTCGTTGTACCGGTTTTTGCCTCTTCAAAACCCAGGTATACCTGATTTTGTCTACTCTGCTTGACTTTCACCTTTTTTTTCTGTTTTTAAGCCAATCAGAGGCCCTTCATAGTTCCACCCTATGTCCCCTATACAAATGCCGACGTACGCGGAGACCCCCTTCTCCCTTCGCACCTCGCACTACACGCCACTCGAGAGACACACACACATATCTGCCTGCACACCTCCGCCGAAATAATACGAGACAGAAGGATCCCCTTCGGGATTGTGGTTGACTTGGAATACCAGGGGTGTCACAAAAGTTGAGAAGGGAGAATACAGCAGCAGCAGGCGTTCGTTCCTCGTACTATTAATAGCAGTTACTCGTACGTAGCCACCGGGCGAGCAAGAAGAGCATGAAAAAACTCTACTTTGCATTGCAAGGAACGGCAGGTTCGTGGGGTGCGTTTTGAACTTGATTTTAGTATGTACCTGTTTTTGGCCCCGAACGGACCAGGTGTACCTGTTTTTGGCCGCTGCCCAAAAACCTACATATCACAAGGTAACGGCGTACTCTATATAGACATACTTACTAATATCTCCCGCAGGGATCCCTCATCCCTCGCCTCCCACTTCGAACACCGCCTCCTTTCATTACTTGGGGTCGTTTTTATCGAGCAACTTTTTTCCAAAATTTCCATTTTTTTTTTCCAAAAAAAACAGGAAAATCAAGAAAAACCAGGATTTATTTGGAAATTTGGAATTTTAACAGAGGGCAATTTTTTTGGAAGGCTTCGCATTCCAATATTTGGAAATTATTTTTGGAAAATTTGGAAGTCCTAAAAATTGCGCGAAAATTATATTTGGAAATTTAGGAAAAAAGTTGCTCGATAAGAACGACCCTTACTCCTCTCTTTGTTCCGGTATATACTTTAGTTGCGAGAGGCTTCTTCCTCTTTCAGTTTTGGGTTCGTGCGGGTGCCCAGAGAGTGCGGCAGCGCGGACGAGCCCGGCACCATCGCCGCTATGCGAGGGCGCTGGCCAGTAGAGGGGGGGACGGAAGGAGCGCGGTCGCCTTTTTCGTGGCTAGGCGTGGCGTGTCTATCGAGACACGAGGGAAGCATGAAGGGTCTTTGTCTGCGTTGCTGCTTGCTGTATCAATCCAGTATGTCATAATTATAAAGTTCGTTTATTAGTGTAAAATAACATTCAAGCGGTGCTTATTTTTCGGAACACACACCAATTTTTTTAATCAGAGAGTGACAGCAAGGCGGTTTGAACACCATCATGCTCGAGCGGGCGAACGAGGGCCACGGTGAGCACCGGGCTTCACGCGATGCGGGCCACGGGGCTCACTGGGGCAGAGAGGTAGTGAAGCTCGACCCGGGCCGAATCGATGGCGAGGTGATCGCGGGGTGGCTGGAAGCGTTGAGGGTGGCAGAACGCGACAGCAGTCGTTTTAACTTTTTTGTTTTTTGAGCGGCGCGATCACGATACGAGTACGAGTTCGTATGTCATTCGAAGTGCTACTGCTGTTACTGCTGTTGTTGCTTGCCGTTTTTGTTCGAGTACGAATACGAGTTCGAGTATAATACGAGTACGAGTACGAGTCGAGTACGATAACTAGTCGAGTACGAGTACGAGTCGAGTACGAGTCGAGTACGAGTCGAGTACGAGTACGAGTACGAGTACGTATGTATCATACGTCTTTCTCAGTTTTGTCGATTTTTTTGTTTTGCATTCTTCACAACTTGGCGACCGTGCTGGTGTTGTGCGTTTTCTCTTTCATACAATAAAGTATACCAGGTATACTCGTACAAAGTACGAAGTACTTCGTACTCGTAATATTAATAGTGTTGTTGTACTACCACACATACTCACGAAACATGCACAACTCACACACCCACAGCAGACAGCGCAGCGCCGTGCCGTGAGCCGTGTTGCTGTGCTTTCTCTTTCGAACGTACAGCTTTGTCGTCCTGGAGCATGGAGCTATTGTGCACCCCGAGCATGTTTTGCATGCATGTCAAGTCCGCCGTTTCTTTGCTGCACCATGGACCTCTTGGCATTTTCAAGTCGCGGTGCCTGCACTACATCATGGGGGCCTCTTCTGTACCCCTTTCCTTGCGCGAGCGTAGCGGGCGGCGTCAGCCGCCCGCGAAGCGGAGCCCTTGTATGTACGTACGTGACATACGCGTACGATTGCTTGATACCGGCATGTCCTGAAAAATAGGCACCGTTTTTATGCAATATTAAATTCAAAGGTGCTTATATTTCGGGACAAATTGGCATTTACTGCTACTACTCGTACGAGTACTGCTGTAGTTGCGGTCGCGTGGACTCACAGTAGCCGGAACCCTACCAAACAGACCATGAAATATGTAACAAACGCAAGAATCCAACCCACGATGTCACAGAGACTATAGTGCCACACCTGCTACACCGAGCCACCACTATAATCGTGACATGAAGCGTTGGGCATTTGGTACAGCGAGCCGTCGCCGGTCACGTCTATTTGTGGCTCAGGAAGGTTACATAAACTCGTCTGCCGACACGATTTCCTTCGTCGGTCTCACCTCTGCTCACTGGTTAGCCCTTTATGCAGAAGAAAGAAAGGAGCAACGTTGAAGCGATGACTTCACTTCAGGTCGTCTTGCCCGAGATCGCCAGCTAGCAGGGAGGGCAAGGAGGTTTTAGTTGCCACAATGTGCTGCTCAAACCCACAGGGTGTGGTTCCAGTAATAAAAAGCTTCCAACGGGAAGCAGGGATTAGTGGAAACCCCTGCTCTTGTTCCGCGCAGTGTTGCTTTTCACAAACCTCACAGCAAGGGCTCCCCAAGGCGCTGAGGAAGAGGGAA
Source organism: Saccharina japonica (assembly GCA_008828725.1). Taxonomy (NCBI): domain Eukaryota; class Phaeophyceae; order Laminariales; family Laminariaceae; genus Saccharina; species Saccharina japonica. Next base: position 377,283 of record MEHQ01001377.1, on the reverse strand, counting down.
CAGGCCCGCAACTGCACAAGGTGTGTCGAATTATTATTGAGGAGTAATGCGAGTATTGTTGTTCGCGTAAAAAAACACGGTGAGAGACGTTGTGCTCAATTTCGTGCGAGTGTACCGGATTGTGTTAGTATCGCAATCGAATGAGTAACATTCGCGTTGCTTGTCTCCGGTCTTACTAAAAAATATGTGTTGAAAAAGGGCATTACTAGTAATTGGTGGTAACCACCCCCGCCTGTTTCGTTTTACGTATACTACTGTATGCGGCTGTGTTGCCGTGCTAGCTGTGGGTTGCGTGCTGCGTGCGGCAGTCCTGATGTGATATTTTGACGTGGCTGCGCTGACCAGTAGGACACGCTGAATTGTTGCTGTTCGTGCTTTCGTTCTCCTTTTCGTTTTTCAGCTGTCAACTTTTATGTTTTGGGCAATAGGTTGTAAATCGTTGATTTTCTCAGAACAAAAAAAACGAAGGGGAACACGTTTGTACCAGGGACCAATCAGCGCCTGTTTTTTGTATTTGGTTTTTGCGTTTCGTTTCGTTTTCGTTTCTGATTTAGGGCCCATATTAACGAAGTCACAAATAAATTCAAGTTGGAAAAATAGAAATATAAATTCGCTTTTCATTGGTCAACGACACGCACCAGCACCAATTTTTATGCCCCAAGATCCTAATCTTTGGTGCTGGTGCGTGTGTTGACCAATGAAAAGCGGATTTGAATTAAAAAAATTCCAAATTGAATTTTTTTTTCTTCGTTAAAACGGGCCCTCTATACCATGCCCTGAGCCAGCGACCTCAAATACCTGCAGTAGTCATACTGCGATGCATCAGCGTGGAAAAATACTTGTGTGCTGAACCACACGAACGAACATCTACTGATATAACGTGCTTTGGTTCGTTTGCCTTTTTGGAGAGAAAAAACGTCAGCATACAGCAGCAGCAGCAAACCTGTGCTCGACCGAGAGCAACAACAGCAGCGACAGCACAGCAGCAGTAGGACATCACGAGGCCAGGCTCAGCGTCGCTGTAGATACGCTCGCTGTCGGTCTAACAGCTTGAACCCTCTGTACCGTACTCAATTTTCGTGTGTCCTCCTGCTTCCTCAACGCGACACGTACCTCGTTCGTATTGTTATTCGGCTATAGTGAAAAAATCTAAACCTGAATTCGGCCAACAACCGATATTCTCTACGCAGAGGTGCCACCACTCTCACTGTGTACGGCATCTACACGAGCGTTACTCCGTCCCCTCATCAGTGAGGAGGGTAGGCCTTACCAGTCCCCTTGCTCGTGTCGTTAGGGACACGGCCCAAACGTTGCTTGTGGTCGAATATTTCTCCTACTGGTAAGAGTCGGGTTTCGTTCGGTAGACTACGTACGTAAAAAACACAAAACAGCAGTTACGATATTTACGTTCCGAAATAAAAAAACATGATTCAGCCATGTGCATGGCCAGGCGGCCACAGCAACAACAACAACAACAACAACGGAACAGCAGTAAACAGCAGCAGGAGCACGACACACGAGGCCAGAGGCCAACGTCACTGTACGCTCGGCTTGACGTCTAGCACTTGAATCCCGATGCTCCGACGCTTGGGTCTATCGTATTGTTCGGTATAATTGAGTTCTTCTGTATTTCAAAAAAGAAAAACCGTTGTGAAATAAGAAATATTGAAAAAAACGCCTCCGGTCATGTGCCTCTAAAAGCACACGCTGCCGCTCCTAGCTCGACCAACTCGGGACGAGTTAGAGCGAAACCAGCACGAGAAGACTTCGTTAAATTTTGTGCGTGCACAGAGCCCGACGGGACTGGCGTTGGTGCCGTGTACTATGAGAGCGAAGTACGAACGTGGATGTTGACTATCTCACAGCTACAGAGAAAACATTTTTTTGTCCACCCTACCAGCCCTCATGCGACCCGATAGGAAGAGCCTTTTTTTATTTGAAAAATCAATGAAAAAAAGGCTCGCGCTTCGCGCTCGCGCGGCTCATTATTATCGAGCAAGTTTTGTCCAAGTGTTAGTATCGCAATCGAATGAGTATCATTCGCGTTGCTAGTCCCCAGTCCTGAAAACAATTGCAAGTCTTTGTCCTGCGTTTGTTCCCGCGGGCTCAGGGTACGTAGTTCCTCGTTGTCTTCAATGTTGCACAGATAGATGTTGCTCCAGAGGAGTAAAGTAAGGAGTATTGGAGATATAACACTTCAGGTACTTCGTGTACTCAAGTATTTCGGGGTTCAATACTCCGGGATATCTGCTCGTACTCGGAGTATTTCGGGTTATGAACACTCTCGATACTGCTTGTACTCGGAGTATTTCGGGGTCCGATACTGCGGGTGCTCCTTGTACTCCAAGTATTGAGGGCTTCAGTACTGCTCATACTCCAAGTACTCCGAGTATTCAGGCCGCCAGTACTCTCATACTCTTAAGTACTCGGAGTACGAAATGCACGCGATCTCGGAGGTATACTGCACAATCGGACTGCATACATCGGACGGTGCTTTCGTTTTTGAGATCGAAAAATACAAATCTGAAGCTCGAAATCGAACCGCATAGGAAACGGCCTCTTGCTTGTGCTAAAAAATCTGACCGGATCGAAAAATGGCATGGTCTTTAAATTCAAGATGTTATCCACGCAGCAAGCAAGAGCAGCATCAACAACAGCAGCAGCAGCAGCAGCACGATCGATGGGTTGGATGGTGACACAGCGACGTTGCTTCGCGCCCGACGACCAGCCGACGATCGGTGCGTCTCTCCGTCGCCAAACTACAGTCGGCTGGCGAGGGCTCGGGCCTAGACACGAAGGGAAGCGCACTCGGCGCGCGCCTCTCCGTACTCGTAGACTTTACAGCAGCAGCAGCAGCAGCAGTACAGCAGCAGTAGTCAGTCAACGCTCGGATGCTTTGTTGTGTCAAAATAGAAAATACCAGAGACAGGTCGACTCGAGCGCACACGGCGTGTCGCCGCCAGACCAGAGGCAGCCAGCGTGGCTTCGGACGCTTGGGTTCTACGCCCAGTACAGCGCACTCGGCGCGTCTCTTCGCGGCGCCAAACCACAACAACAGCAGTTGGTCTTGGCGTGGCATGTACTCATACACGTGGTGGCGAGGCGTCGTGGCTTGCGTTCATGTCATGCAACCGTCGTGGTGGCTTTCATGTCGCCTCACCACAGCCATCAGGAACCCCCGCCCCCTATTCAAAAATAGTTGTAATAAATGTGGAACTCCCAGTGGTCGCAGTTTTTTCTCGGGGTCTGCTGGAGGGGTGCTCGGCGAGCGTGCTGCTGTGCTCGACGTGCGCTCACCAAGATGCCGATACTCGGCCGAGGCCCATGGTGTGTGCTTGGCTGTCGAGGCGTGCAAAAACTGTCGCGACGCCGCTGCTGTGCGCCAAGAACGAGCTTTGAGGGTCGAGGGGACAAGGGGGTACCCGTGGTTTGATTTGAGGGGGTCACTTTTCTGTCACGCTTATTGACTTGATTTCGGGGGTCACTTTTCTGTCACACTGAGTAACTTGAAAACTGGGGCCACTTTTGTCACGCCTATTATCTTGAAAATCGGGCTTCACTTTTGGGATTATGCTTTCTGAGTCTCCGGTCCAAGGACCGGAGAATACAGTACGCACCGCAGAAACAGACCTTGCTTGGCGAGAGCGGAATGGTTATCATGACATCATGACGCAGGTCGCAAAACGAGCAAAGGATGACCGTGCCGTAGAGCCAATAATGTTTATAATCCAGCACAAAAGGTTTGAACGGATTCCATGGTGGGCATCGTTCGGGTGAGTCGATTGAATTTAAAATGTGTTGTGCTGCTGTGTACAATGCGCACAATTTTTGCGGAATGTCCAAAACGTCCTTTATATTTACAGGATTAGACTCTCCAGAGGTACAATTGATACAGTAGTGGACAAACACTGTTAGTGGATCTTCCTAAGGTAGCTAATTAGGCACTCTGATTGGCCAAGCAAGCACTGACCACTGGCATAGGGTTCGGGTTAGGGTTAGGGTTAGGGTTCGATCTGAGGGTCAACATACTACTACCAAGATAAAACCCCCATTTTAAAGATCCACTATCACCCTTTGTCCACCCCTCAATTGATAAGGTTCGCCGCGTTCGATAATCCACGTACGTATATACGTATGCATACATCAGCTGATCCTGATGTAGGTATTCATAAGGGCAGTGGCCAAAATCGGGTATACCCGATGGGTTAGTGGCCAAAACAGGGTACCATTGTTTTTTAGTGACCGCGACGACCCCAGGGCGCCTTCTCATTGGCCAGCGCCGGCCACCATCCCACGCTGGCCACAAACTCATCGGGTATACCCGATTTTGGCTAAGCAACCCCCAAGAGGTACCCGATTATTACACCCACCTACGGAGCACGGACGACATCGACCCGTGACGAACGGACAAACACTTTTTGTTGACCATTTTTGTTTCGTTTTTTCCCCTGAATTTTGTTGTTGGGTCTGTGTGGATGACGTCACTGGTTTTGTAGAGAGACGCGGCAGAGATGGTGCGGACACCCCGGGTGCCTTCATTGTGTGCCTCATCGTGGAAGACCCCTTCAATGTGGAACGATTCCTAATCAGTGTCGATGTTTATAATGCTGTGCCTAACACAGACGTTCAGGATAGATTCGGGCAATTGTCAATTGACGTGATGGCTTTGGTTGGCTGTTCTTTTTCACTGTGTGCCCGCGGACTGTCATTCCGGCAGCACTTCAGACAGCAGCTGCGTGCTCCATCTTGTTCCCACGCCTACCGTGTGTTTTTGTACAGACAGCACTTCAGACAGTAGTTACGCTGTAGTCGGCAAACTCATTGGTGAAGAGGGGGGGGGGGGGGGGGGGGCGATGCTACTGTAGTCGAATGGAGATTGCGGGCGTGTAGGTCAGTTTTGGACACGCATACCATGCTGTAGGGATTTTAGGTGTACCTCTTCGGACTGGTGTATCCTTTCCCTGCTATGATAAATGTGCGTGTTCTTTAGGATTCTCTGATGGCTCTAGCACTTTTGTGACCACGGGCTGTGATCTTGCTAGATCAGACTGTAGGAATTAGCAACTGAAACGAGTTTAATGTGAAGACAACAACAACAACCCGAAAATAGCCGGGCTGTTCGACCACAACGGCCCAACAGCCCACCACGCACCAGCCGACGATTACGACCAAGTTCATCGAAGTTCATGCCCCCAGCCAGCCCTGTTACCGACGGAACCATCGGCTTGATAGATATCCCTCCATCTGCTCGAGCGACAAGTATCCACGATTTGGTTGATTCGCGCAGCCTCTCACTCGCAACCAAACTTGCCACCTCAAAACACGGTACAGCACAAGTGGTTGGTTCGCAGTGCTCTCTCTCCCTCTCCGAACCAAAAAACACCTCATCACGGCACAGCCGTAGTAGTAGTTGGTTCGCTCCCTCTCCCACCCAAAAGACACCGCTCTCTCTCTCCCTTCTCGACGAACCACCAGCCACCAGCCACCTCACAGCACAGCAGTAGTGCAGTAGCTCCTAGATGATTCACAGCGCTCCCTCTCTCTCCCTCCCAAGAGCAGGCCACCTCATCACGACACAGCAGTAGTAGTAGTTGATTCGCTCCCTCTCTCACCCACACAGCACTGCTCTCTCTATCCCTCATCTACGAACCGCAAGCTACTAGCCACGTCAGCACAGCAGTAGTAGCAGTGGCTGATTCACAGCGCTCTCTCTCCTTTTTCTCCCAACCAGAAGCCACCTCATCACACCTCATCACAGCACAACAGTACGAGTACAGCAGTAGTACCAGCCATCTCACAAGGAACCGGAAATCGGGTTCAGGCTGACTTTCTTATTCTGGGCTCGCGCGAAAGCTCACTTTCTAATGCTGCGTTTTCTTCTTTAGGTCCCCGAGCTAATCAGCCTAAGCCACCAAACCGCCAATCACCCAAATCATGGATATATATCAAGCAGATGGATTCGTCGGTAACAGTTTGGAACTCGGCTGGATACGTCATAATACGTCGTGGTACGTATGCTTGTGCGTGGGATCATACGTCGTACAATCGTCGGCTGGTGTGTGGTGGGCTGTTGGGCCGTTGTGGTCGAACAGCCCGGCCATTTTCGGGTAGGTGGATGTAATAATCGGGTAGTACCTCTTGGGGGTTGAGTGGCCAAAAACGGGTATACCCTATGGGTTTGTGACCAGCGTCGGGTGGTGGCCGGCTCTAGCCAATGAGATGGCGCCCTGGGGTCGTCGAGGTCGCTAAATTACAATGGTACCCTGTTTTGGCCACAAACCCATCGGGTATACCCGATTTTGGCCACTGCTCTATTTATAATGTATGCACCTCCTGCTTATATTCCTGTATCCACCCCTGCACATGTTCTTCGTATTTGTTTAGCCTATGGGGACCTGTACTACTACTACTACTACTACTACTACTATTGCTACTGCTGTTGTTGTTCTCACATTAACTGATCGTGAAAAAGGTAATCTGTGGTCTCAGAACAGGGTCAGAAAAAAAAAACTGGAGTAGAAGAATACCTCAGGGAAAAATAATACATAAAATACGAAGTACAAGATCCGATATGTGTATGTGGTTCCGCACATTACACCTTTATTTCTACCCGTCGACGTCGAGCACTCCCAGTGCCCATCATAACAACAGCTGTGACACATCTTACACTTCAACCAATCAGAAACGAAATAAACCCAAAGGAGAAAGGAAAAGGGAAAGAGCAAGAGAAAAAGGATGAAGGAGAAAACAGAAGAAAGGAAAAAAGGAAAAGATGAAGAAATTTAGAAGGGTACCCTAAGATGACGTATATGGCATTGCTGCTGCACTTGACCTCAGATGTACCCTCGAATGCTATTTAAAAAGTTTATCATGGACTTCGAATCCCACGTGTGGGTCGGAGTTTTTAGTTCATTTGCAAAAATGAAAAAAAAAAAACGGAATTAACTGCTCGTACCACCTAGCAGGGTAGACGCAATCCCGATGCGAGTCGATGGGGGAAGCAAGCGCCGAAGTATTTTTGCGCCATGAAAATGTAAGGCACGAACCGTACTGGGGAGGGGGGAGAATAGCATTTTTTGGGACCCCCGATCTGAGTTACGACTACAGTATGAAGGAGAGAGAAAAGCAGGACGAAGACAACAAATAGGACGGGGAAAAAAAAAACAGTGCGTAGCTACTTGTCGTATGCAAGCCCGTGCTCGACGCCATTCACCACAACAGCAGTACCCAGCCAGGGGCGTCCAGAAAAAAAGAGAAAACGACACACCACACCCCCAGAGGTCGGAATAGAAAACCGTTGCAACCGTTGTTATCACATGATTAAATAAGAAAATGGAAAAATATATTTTTCCTTTTTTTTTTTTTTTTTTTTGTTTTTTTTATCCCCCCCCCCCCTAACGAACAAAAAATTATGTGAGGTGTCGAAAAATAATTTTTCGACCCCCCTCCACCCAGCTATTATATGGTAGTTGTGACGGTGTGGTGGCAGCTGTTGCTGCTGCTTTAGGGTGGCGGTGGTGGTGTTTTATGCGATGCTGCTGTTGAATACTGTTGCCGCATTGCAATATTTCATGTTTTCCCCTTTTTTGCTCCATCCCATTTGTTATCTTCGCCCTTTCTCTCTCCTTCCTGTTATTAGTCGTAACCCATATCCGGGGTCGCAAAGTAGGCTCTTCTCCCTCCTCCCGCACTGCGGTTCTTGCCTTGCGTTGTTATCGCGAGAAAAAAGAACAGTACTTTCTTAAACATTATTCGAACCCTCGACTGCCAACCTAACAGTCTTCGTCGTTGCCTGCTAGACCACGGGGCGACTGGCATTGGCCAGCAAGAATAGTTAATTTATGGATGACTTGACCTATTTTGTTTTTTTTTTGTTTTTTGTTTTCCATCCCATTTATTATCTCCGCACATCCGTCTTTTTCCCTTCCTAGTCGTAGGATCCGGGGTCACAAAGTAGGCCCCTCAACCTCCTCCCCCACTACGTTCTTGCCTTGGTTTTTATCGCGCAGAAGGTTCAGCCTTCCCAACGTTCGTCAATTTTCATCGAATTTTGATTGCTCACGCTCTCGCGCTTTCCGCTAGTCAAGATATTTTATTTTATTTTTATTTGGTTTTTTTGCGAGAAAAAGTCCCTACGAGCATGCACTCGGGGGGGCTCGAACTCGCGATCTCGACTGCCACAGGCTTCGTGGTTACCTGCTAGGCTACCGATAATCCGAATCCCTTACCGATGAGAGACTTTTTTTCAATGCAAAGACAGCACAAATGCCAGCATTAAAGATGTCCGAGGGACCGCCTCGAAGTTGTCGGCAATGCTCAGCGCGTGGCGGCCAGGACTTGGCGCGGCATGAGACCCGGTGTCCCACTGGCTGTGTCACTCAGCCTCCCTACTCATGGAGCAAGGCGAGGCTGAAGCGCTCTTGATCGCGGTACCATGGTTCAAGACAGACAGGACTACAGTAGCAACATCTTAGAATATGGATTGCACGTACACCAACCCAGGACTCTTATCGTAGTGTACATACCTACCAGCTATATACTGGGCACTGCTGTACAGAAGCGTCTCGATCGGGACCGGAAGCAGCTTCATCCGGCACCGCAGGGCAGCTCAAGCGGAGGATCCATAGTCCTAGGACTGCCTGAGTTTTTCGCGTCTGCAGTTCCCGCGCATCGCCTGACACCAACCATCATATTCTCGTCAACCCTGGGCGCTAAGAGTTACCTGATGGTACCGACCCCTTTCGCGAATACTCTACCTTGGAGTATTACAACATCACTTGGAATGGCGAACAATATCGGAACCCAACAACAGCCCCAGCAGCAGCAGCAGCAATATTCCGGATATGTACGCATTGTAAAGTGTGAGGCGTGTTATGCGGGGATTAAGGCGTAGAGGTGTAAACGGGATAAACTGCCGATCTTGTACCCATGCATAGTTTAGTCAGAGCTATGATGACGGGCGGTAGAGGTCATTTCGTTCAGCCGCCAATGGACGTACCTAGGCGGTCGGGTTTGTCAATTGCGTTGCTTTGTATATTGTGATTGGGGTCATGATCTTTCCCTCGGCCATCGCCTGGGGGTGTTGCACCTCTAGTGTATTGCCCACAAGTATAAAAACGACTCAATGTGCAATCAACTTTTCCTCCTAGGAGCACCTCGACTAAAGTTTTGTTCCAATCGGAATAAAAGCAGCTCTGATTGTAGGTCTTACCTATTGTGTGGCGGCAGGAGATGTGGGCCGCTTGGTGCTCACCCGTGAGTATGGCGAAAACCCAGCAGTTCTCATGACATCCTTGTACGATGTCCTCGTCGCGGTAGTTTGAAAATGCCGTTCCAGCCGATTATATGTGTGCTTGTTGCACTGTCTCAGTGTATCTCGTTTGCTGTCGTAGGACCTGCAGTACATGCACATTCGTACCCGATTTCCTGGAATTACAGTACAGGTGTTGTAATGAAAATTATTCCGATGGGTCCGAGGCAGCTGCGTGTAATATGATATCTTGCTTTACACGCCGCGTTTTCCCGGGATACAGCCGTCTGTGTTGCACTAGCTAAGACCCCGCTCCTACTCGTCTGCGTGAGTGTCATCAGGAAAAATGGGATGAATCTGCCCGGTTTCGATTGTCGGCGAAAGCGAGAGTTGGAAAGGTTTTTTGCTACAGTTTTCTTAGAGGTTGGAGACAGCATACTCAGACCGAAGTTGGCCAGTGTAGTTTTGACCCCTTATTTGTCTTGCACAAGCGTCATACCTGCCAGTATAGGAGCCTAAATCCAAGGCATGTTTGTACAAAGTTTCACGCAAATATTCAAAGATTTGACTGCGTTTGATCAGTATTAAGTCATAATTAACTCTTAAAATCGATCATGTAGTGAAACCAAGTGATTGCGAGGCAAAGGCTATTTATTGCACTTTTACCGCGCAAAAATCCAAATGTACACGCCGTTTTTTTCGGAATAGACCCTGAAATTTGGCACACGTGTTTAATGCGCCCTACCCGAGCCTTCAACGAATGTGTTTATGTTTTGTTTTTTTCACCGGAAAGGTTGGATCTCTCAAGACCCAAATTTCCCAAAAACAATTCAACACAAACAATACCTGGCGAAAATAAAAATACAAATAGGACGCATAAAACAAGTGTGCCAAATTTCACGGACTATCTCCAAAAAACGGCGTGAACATTGGCTACTGCATAACGTTTGGGCGGTATGCTTGAACCAGCCTGTACCCAATCAATCCCACACAACCGTTGGACTGCCTAAAATGAAGGCTATACAACAGAAGACTCTCTCGAGGATCAATCTTGGGCGATCGACAAACGGTACGTGCAGCTTGCCAGGATTTTAACCCGCGACGTATCAACATCGCGCTACGCCAAGATAGCCCCTTTTTCTATATAAACCGTGTGGGGCCATGTCCGTCCAGCCTTGAACTGCGATGCCCCCAACTCCGTGACTGGTGTGACGCTTGCTACGATAGAGGTAGCACTTTTCGGCTGGATTTTTTTCTGAACGATCGGGCTCCTTAACCCAAATTCGTCGGACATTCATTTTTGTGACGAATAGTATTTCAGAGCATGCTTCGGTCATGAGATTTCGCATCCGGCAGCACTTTTTATTTTCTTCCAAAAGTATTTTTTCGGTGAGATATTATCGCTCCTTAAGTGAGGAGCTCAGAAAAAATGTGGTGAACCTCTATCGTAGCCTGCGTCCTCGGTGATTGTGTGACGCTTGCTGCGATAGAGGTAGCGCTTGTTGCCCGCCCGGACCATTTTCTGAATGCATCGGGCTCCTGAACCCAGCATCTCGCCGGTCTTTCATTCTTGCGTTGGAGTATTTACCATGGTTGACGCATGCTACGGCAGAGGTGCACCATGTTTTTGCCTTGTAAGGGTGGTCACTTATTACTTGAGGAGCTCTATACCTCACCCAAAAAAAACTGATTTGGGAGGGATATAGAAGTGCCACCCGATGAACACCTCCCATGGCCTAAGTGTGAACGCTTTTAGAACTGCAGTCCCGTTTTGGGGACACATTACTTAGAATTAGAGTGGTTTGTCCCCATAACGGGACTGCAGTTCTAAAAGGGTTAACACGAAAAAACCTGCAACACGAAAATCAAATTCCGCCGACTTGTGGGGTTAAGGAGCCCCTGCGTCCAGAAAGTGTTCCAGCCAAAAAGTGCTGCCTCCATCGTAGTACGCGCTATTATTGCAGCCGGTGCAGTCTGGTCATAGAATTGTTCATCGCGTATGTACTGCAGTAGCACTTCTGTTTTCCCCCCAGAATCAGCTTTTGGGTGGATCTATGGAGCTCCTCAAGTGAGCAGCACCCTCAGAAACAGCATGGTGCACCTCTGTCGTAGCATGCCTCGTTTGCTGATAGGCACTTCACCGACGATATGTGTAATAGCTCTGTCCTCAACCTCCCTTGTTGTATCCATGCCCCCTCCGGCTTTGCCCCAGGTACTTCAACGCCACACTATTTGGCAACGATGGTGCGTTGCTCAGGTCATTCCTGCACTCGGAGAGAAAATTTCAATGTCGAAGGTAGCAGAACAGCGGCCTATTGCAGTCAACATGCTGACGACGGTATGGTGAACGTCGTCGTTTCTAGGCATTGCTCACATTTTTCCTGCACTAAACGCCCGGGTTTCAACGTCGAGGGTAGCAGGACGGCGGCGTACTGCAAGCAACATGCTGAGCACGGCATGGTGAATGTCACACGAAAGCGTTGCTCACACGACTCCTGCACTAAACGCCCGAGTTTCAACATCGAGGGTATAGCAAGACGGCGGCGTGCTGCAAACAACATGCTGAGTACGGCATGGTGTTCATTGCTGGAAGGCGTTGCTCACACCCCTCCTGCACGAGACACGGGAATTTCGAGGTCGACAGTAAGCAAGATGATGGCATACTGCAAAGCTCATCGAATGTCGGCATGGTGCACGTCAAATCCAAACGTTGCTCAGATTACTCTTGCACTCGACAACCGAGCTTCAACGTTGAGGGCAGCAAGACGGCGGCGTACTGCAAACAACATGCGAAGGACGGTATGGTGCACGTTAAGCAAACGCGTTGCTCACATCCATCCTACACTACACAGCCGAGTTCCAACGTCCAAGGTAACAAGACGGCTGCGTACTGCAGAGCCCATGCAAAGGACGGCATGGTGAACGTTAGGAAAACGCGTTGCTCACATCCCTCCTGCACTGGACAACCGAGTTTTAACATCGAGGGTAGCAAGACGGCGGCGTACTGCAAGCAACACGCTGATGAAAACATGATACCCGTCTCAAGGCGTTGCTCACATGACGGATGCAATAGTGTAAACCTCCCGCAAGATGGCGGAGCCTTCCGAGGCAACGTTCGGTGTGTTCATCAGAAACATATACAATGCTGCACTAGTTTTGACGTTCGGTAGGAAGCACCTTGAGGTGGTTGCGCCTTACCAACCTATAGTCGCCTACGGGTGCACATTTCAGCATTACAGCGCTATGTCATGATGGCGTATGTGGGTGCGTCGGACGTGTGCTACGGTATAGTTGGCACGTTTTTCGGCTGAATTGTTTTCTGAACGATCGGGCTCCTCAACTAATATTCGTCGGACTTTCATTTTCGTGACGAAATATGTTTCTGACTATACTTCGGCCATAGGACTTCTCATCCGGCAGCACTTTTATTTTCCTCCAAAATCAGTTTTTCGGTGAGGTATGACGCTCCTAAAGTGAGGAGCTCAGAAAAAAACATGGTGCACCTCTATCGTAGCATGCGTCGTTCCGCGCAGAGTTATCCTATAAACGAGGGTGTGCTAAGATGCGTACGTGCGCATATGTCATAACGACGGTGATTGTTATACCGGAACACCCCAACAGGTCTCCCACCAGCTGTGCTCCGAACGCGCAACAGCAACAGCCATCTTGCGGAGTAACGTTCATTGGGCAACCTTGAGCGGTCCAGGTTTCGTTCATAAATACAACAAGAAGAGTGCTTCTTGCCGCCAAATGATGGGCCCGTCTACCGGTGTACACGTCCACGGCACAACAGTGCAAAACACGAAGTTCCTGGTTGTGCGAAGTGCCAACACCATCGACTGTTATTGCGGGTCGATACGCCAGGAGGATAGGCCACACCTGCCACAAACCTAACGCCAGAGGTCCGTTTTGCAGCATCGCCGTTACACTCCCCGTTCTAGGGAAACGGTTGCTATTGTTGGCACTTGGCACAACTTTCGGATAGAGCAAGTTATATACCTCCCCCCGCGGGCTATCGTACTTGTCCGTTTGAGTAATTTCGCTCGAAGACGCGTGCTCCGATAGAGGTATCACTTTCCAGCTGAAACGTCAATCTGAATGATTGGGCTCCTTGGTCCAAGATCGTCGGACTTCCATTTTTGTGTTGCAAAAAACATCAGAGCAGACTTACGTCATGAGATTTGTCGTCGGTTTTCCACCAAAATACGTGATCAGACTACTGCAGGTATGGAGCTCCTCACGAATGAACTTCAGGAAAATAATGGTGCACCTCTACCGTAGCATGCGTCCGAACTAATTACGAAAAAGTTTGAAAAATCATCCGAAAGGCCAATCCGTCATCGAACAGGCAACAGAACGCCGACGGCCATAGCAACACCTCGGAGCTATGTACGTGCAAGGCGCCTGCTGCATAATTTGCTTTTCTTTCCTGGCGACATCGGTAGCGTCCCGGGATAACCAAACACCTGTATTCTCCAAATTGTTGAATCGGTTACAGCCAAAGCGCATTCAAAACAAACACTCAGTTTTCACGTGGAAAGAGCCCCCCCTTACTGCACCGTACGAAGGGCGACGAGAACGTCTATTGGTGCAATGTTTCGCGACAGTACAAACCAGCCCTTCCTCGAGGGGGCCATGTTCCGGGCAGTGAGTGGGCTGCTTTCCATCCAACCCCCAACGCGCCAATTTACGACATCCCGCGAACTTGCACCGCTCTCTGAAGTTGATCGCGAGGCCGCCAGAGATATCGATCTTGTGTTCGGTGCAGGTAGTGCCTGCGGCACCAGTCAGCACACCCCACGTCGGCTGCTTCATGCAGGAAAAATGCGAGCAGCGACTGTCGCTGATGTTCACCATGCCCTCCTCAGCATGCTGCTTGCAGTACGCCGCCGTCTCGCTGTCCTCGACGTTGAACCTCGGTGTTGCCGTGCAGGAGTCACGCAAGCAACGCCTGTTGGTGACATTCACCATGCCGTCAGTGACATGTTGCATGCAGTACGCCGGCCTCTTGCTGCCCACGACATTGAAGCTCGGCACTGCCGTACAGGACTCACGAGAGCAGCGCTTGCTGACGACGTTCACCATGCCCTCCCCCGCGTGTTTCTTACAGTACGCCGCCTTGTTGTTGCCCTCAACGTTGAAACTTGGTTTTACCGTGCAGGAGTCATGCGAGCAACGCCTGCTGACGACGTCCACCATGCCGTTGGCGGCATGTTGCTTGCAGTACGCTGCCCTCTTGCTGCCCTCGACATTGAACCCCGCCCGCGTCTGGCAGAACTCATGCAAGCAGCGCTTGTTGTTGCTGATGTACACCATGCCGTCCTCAGCATGGTGCTTGCAGTACGCCACCGTCTTGCTGCCCTCCAGATTGAAGCTCGGTCGCCTCGTGCAGGAGTCCCGCTTGCAGCGCTTGCTAAGAACGTCCACCATACCGTCTTCAGCATGCTGCTTGCAGTACATGCCAGCCTTTTTTCCCTCGACGTTGAAATAAGGCTGCCTCGTACAGGAGGCACGGAAGCAGCGAATGCTAATGACGTCCACCATGCCGGCACCAGCATGCTGCCTGCAATACAAGGGTGTCGTGGTCCCGTCCATATTGCATATCGGTCGTCGCTGACAGGGGTCATGGCGGCAGCGCTTGTTGACGACGTTCACCATACCGTCCTTGGCATGTCGGCTGCAGTACGTCGCCGTCGTGCTGCCTGCGATATCAAAGGTCGGCCGCCTCGTGCAGGAATCGCGTGAGCAACGTTTGTTACGAACATCGACCATACCATCCTCCGCATGTTTCTTGCAGTAGGCGGCCGTCTTGATGCCCTCGATATTAAAGGTCGGCTGCAGCACGCAAGAGCCATGCGAGCAGTGCTTCTTCAAGACGTTCATCATGCCGTCCTCAGCATGCTGCTTGCAGTACGCCGGCGAGCGTATGCCCTTGACATTGAAGCTCGCGCTCCTGGTGCAGGAGTCATGTGAGCAACGCATCATTCTCTCCACGAGTAGGAGGGTTGGATGCCTGTGGCAGGTCGCGCGGGGAGGCGAAACGAGCGAGGAGGCTATAGTTAGGCTTTGTTGGGCGTACCTTCCGGTGAAGTAACCAAAGAGCAGTCAATGCTAGAGTCGATGTCGCCGAACTCCCAGATCTACGCTGGTTGGACTAGAAACACGTGTGTCACGGCGAGCTGGAGACATTGCATATCCGACACATGGAACGCTACTGCATGCTCGTGACCTTTCCTGCTGGCCAAATTCGTCTGCTCGCTCGGATCAAGAGACAACCAGGTCAGACCCAATATACTTGAGTATGGTTTGCTTTGGAAGCCTACAAAATCGTGGCGCACAAGGGGATGCTTCCCGTAACACGTGCTTAGCATGCACGTGTTAGTATGGAAACACAAGGACCATCTGTGCACGCCGAACGCGCAGACAACACTCTTTACGCGACTATTGGGTGTCTTCGCTCGCACAGAATGCCTTAATATATGATGTTGCTGGTGGCAGGGATTATGTGGATCGGAGGCATCGCGAGTGTGTACGTGCATGAACACAATCCGCGAGAGGAAGGGGGGCGTACACGCATGCAACACGTGCCATCGTCCATGCCTACCAGGCCACGTTATGAGCAGTCCCACGGTAGGGGTACCCGTGTTTGGCTCAATATGTTCTGACCCGCTGAGCTCCTCACGTGAGTAACCACCGGATACTATGATCACAATACTGGTACATTTGTTTTGGCACTACCGCATTGGAAATTTTGATCGGGTTACGCGAAGGCATGTCTCCGAGGTCATGTTTCGAGTGAGATATTGAGCTCCTCATGCGAGGAGCTCAGAAAATTCTGCTACGCCCCTACCGTGGGATGAGTCTCAAATGGCTTATAATCCAAAAAGAAGGCGCGTCACGTGTGGGCTAGTCACCCTCGCCCATTTACCTAAAAGCAATAAAAGGCCGCATGGGAACTTAAGGTTTTAGTCGTACGCCGTCCACGCAGTGTACAACAGAGAAGGGGGTGCGGCAGATAGCTTCTCAGTTTTTTAGGAATATATATACCGTGGAGTGATACTGGCGCAAGACAGCATACTTGACAGCTACCGTAGTATGATGTCTCCACATCTATACCACTATGGGCGTAAATATAAGGACCGTTTATATATGAATATGAAGACTAAGCGTTCCTTGTATATATGTATACACCCGGAGCGGTGCATGATGTGCCATTCACACCTACATGGACAGAGCACTGCCCAAACGCGTTCACCTGACAAGACTTCTGCCCTGCCCGCCTCCCCTGATTGCGGATGTACGATAGTAGCCAAAGGTCGGACACGAGACGTCCCTCGGCAGGAGCGTATCACAGGCATAGCGGCATAGCCTTTCGTGGGTGGAATACAGTGTACAACGGCCGAACGCATGCTACGATAGAGGTGCACCATGTTGTCTGAGGCTCTTCGTTTCAGCAGTTATATGCTAATGACGCATGCTCTGGTGGAGGTGCACCGTGTTTTTTCTGAGCTCCTCACTTAAGGAGCTCCGTATGCCTCACCCAAACATTGAGTTAGGAGGCGAAACAAAGTGCCACCCGACACGAACAAATTCCATGCCTTACGTATACTCTGAAAAATATTGCAACACACAAACGAAAGTCCGACGATTTTGGTTTAGAGGCCTTTAATACTTTAATACTTTAATAGATCGTTTGGAAAACTTTTCAGCGAAAAAAAGGTATACCTCTACCTCTATCGAAGGACGCGTCTAATAGCAACTCGAAAAATGATTTTGGGTGAAAACAAAAGTGCTACGACCCGATAATATTGCAAGACACTAATGAAAAGTTCGACGATTTCGGGTTTTAAGGAGCGTTTAATACTTTAATACTTTATTAATAGATCATTCAAAAAAACGTTTCAGCCAAAAAAAAAGTATACCGTATACCTCTATCGAAGGACGCGTCTAATAGCAAGTCGAAAAATGATTTTGGATGAAAACAAAAGTGCTACGACCCGATTAGGGTTAAGGAACCCGATCATTCAGAACCCTTTTCAGCCAAAAAAGTGTTCGTACCTCTATCGTAGGACGCGTCTAATAGCGAGTCAAAAATTGATTTTGGATGAAAACGAAAGGGGCTATATACCCGATGAAAACTGTCATGGCCTAACGATCCACCGAAACAATATTGCAACACAAAAATGGAATTCCGAAGATTTTGGGTTAAGGGCCCGTTTTAACGAAGAAAAACAAAATTCAAATAGGAAAAAAAAATATCAAATCCGCTTTTCATTGGTCAGAACCCACACCACCACCCAAGATTATACCCCAAGATCCTAATCTTTGGTGCTGGTGCGTGTGTCGACCAATGACCACCCAAGATTATACCCCAAGATCCTAATCTTTGGTGCTGGTGCGTGTGTTGACCAATGAAAAGCGTATTTGAATTTTATTTTTTCCAAATTGAATTTATTTTGTACTCGTTAATATGGGCCCTAAGGAGAGCTCCTTCATGCAGAACCGTTTTCAGCCAAAAAACGGCATATACCTCGATCGTAGCCCGCGCCCGGAACTGGTTGCTTGCAACGCACCAAGACACGACTTCACAGGTGCTTGGAAACCAATGGCAACTGAAACGAATACGAGCAGAAACTCGTGCTCGCTATGCAGCGCACATACACACAACCCCATGCTAAGGTTTCCTATAGAAAACCCAGTCTCGGTTTCCACACGTCCGGCAGGTACGGTACGTGTCGCTTGGCGTTCAGTACAGCGTATCGGTGTGAGTCGGCGAGGGAAGAAAGGGCTGAGGTCTTCTCGCGATAAAAATGCAAGGCACAAACCGTAGTGGGGGAGGAGGGAGAGGAGCCTACTTTGTGAACCCCGGATCTGAGTTACGACTATAGGGAGGAGAGAGAATAGAAGGGGGAAGAAAACAATCAAAAGGGATTAACAAAACAAACAAAAAATGTTGGTTGCGCCCTAGGCATCCAGAAACAGTAGAAAGCACACACTATACCATCAAGGTACCGAGCGCTTCACACACATGTGTTTGTCAAAGGTGGCACAAGGACCTTCGGCTAGAGGGTCAGAATACCAGGTAGCGTTCTTAGTAGTATGCACGGTGTGGACTCTTGAGCGCAAGCATTTACGTGGACCCTTTAGTTGCTGGTGTCGGGGTTTGATGGAACCGGTCGGTTAATCACAGAAGTCCATTCCTTGAACGTGGGATTGCAGAGGATGCCATGTCGATTTGGGTGTTCCGATGGAAGTTCAACGTTCGTCGGCCGGCTGATACTTATGAGCAGTACACCCCCGGGCAGGAAACGGCCGCCTTTCTGCTGTGCTTCGAAAATAATGCAGGAAACTTTGAGTTGAATGTAAAGGCGACGGCAGCAAGCAACCTGTCATCGCCAATCGGCGGGGAACGAAGCACCAAGCAGCCTTTCCTACGCTCAAACCAGACGTACGGGAATTGTACCTTCGTGCAAGGTTCCGTTTTCCATCACACGTATGTCCTCATTTTTCTATTTGTAAGGAACCCCCAACGTCACGGTGGCTCTCACACGTAGTTTCGATATCACGGTGTATACAAGGGACAGTGGACAAAGAACGCACTTACCGAAAATATAACAAAGCACAGACGATGCCTACACAACAAGCCGGCGATACACATTCAACAATGGGCGAGTATTTACTAGGTTTCATGCCACAAATACTTGTTTGCACGTTTTCCTACTGCTGCTACGGTCCTGCTGCTGTTGCTGCTGTGCGTGCGCTTGACAACAGGTAGTGAGGATGTATGCACTACGAATACAATTCGCACTGCCTGTTGCGCCTACTATGACCACAACTGGTGGGCTGCTACTACTGCATTACGAGTGGTGCCACAGTAGGTATCGCTGCGGTCGAAACGTCCGAGGATTACAAGTAGTATAGTGGTAATGCTATACAAACTACCCTTACGAGTGGAGCTACTGTGTATTCCGCCGCCGTCAAAACGCTCGACGGTTATAACGGAGGACCATAGTAAATAGGACCAATTATTGATGGTAAAAAAAGGTAAATATATAGGTTTTTGTGTGTACCATAGGTCCTATTTACTATGGTCCTCCGTAATAGTCGACGCATGTTATCTTAAGGCAGAGGTGCATCACCATATTTTTGCCTTATAAGGGTGGTTACTTGAGGAGCTCTATGCCTCACCCTAAAACTGATTTTGGAAAAAAAAAAAAAAAAAAGTGCTACCCGATGAACTATGATGATATGGCCTTGCTATACTACCAAACAAATTGCGACCCAGACGCATGCTACGATAGAGGTGCACCATGTTTTTTTTCTGAGCTGCTCACTTAAGGAGCGTCATATCTCACCGAAAACATGATTTTGGAGGGAAAAATAAAAAGTGCTGCCGGAGGAGAAGTCCTATTACGACCGAAGTATAGTCTGAAACATATTTCGTCACGAAAATGAAAGTCCGACGAATTTTAGTTAAGGAGCCCGATCGTTCAGAAAAAAAATCAGCCAAAAAAAATGGGCCACCTCTACCGTAGCACACGTCAACACGATGATCAAAGCCCGGCGGTGATTTGGGGTTATAAGGCGACCGAGCCTTCGGAAACCTTTTCAGATGAAAAGGGTGAGTCATCCCACGGTAGGGGCGCAGCAGGATTTTCTGGGCTCCTCACATGAGGAGCTCAATATCACACCCACAACATGACTTCGGAAACGTTCGCTCGCGCAACCCGACCAAACCTTCCAATGCGGTAGTCCGAAAACAAAAATACCAGTAAAATAATAATAGTATCCGGTGGTTACTCACGTGAAGAGCACAACCGATCAGAAAATGTTGAGCCTAAAAGTGGTACCCCTACCGTGGGATTGCCCAAGTACTAACTCTATCGTAGCACGCTTCAGTTTGATGCTAACGATGTGCGACCCAAAATACATTCCTTCCAGCAGGTGCAAGAGGCGGAAACGGCGTGGAAAAGTTACAATAATCGCCAGCAGGCGTTGGTTCGCATGTATGTCGTCCGTGTTACTTCCGAGCGGTATATACAATTAACAACACTCCGCTGTACTGCTGATTTTGTTTACTGAATCCAACGTTGCCGGATGTCAAATGAACGCATAACATGAACTGTTTGCTATTACTGAGTGTAGTTTCTCTGCGGTGAGCTTCTAAGCACGACTTGTATTGGTGCGCCCATTCGCAGCAGCGCTGCCCACCGATATACAGTTTGCCTCGATATGCCACAGAATCAATATGGGTTTGCGCCGAGTCGCAGGTGGACGTCAGCCCGCGTCGGTTCACTATCTCATCCGCAGGTACTGTTGAAGGAAATGCCGCAAATTTGTAACGACAAGATCGTCTACGAAGAATCTCCCGGTGAAATGTCCTTTATGATTGCGCCGCAGGCACATTTTTTCAAGGGTTCAGCACTAAAGGTCTTTTCACTTTATGAAAAATAAGCAACTATTATACGATCGTAGTCATGAATAAGTGAAATAATCAACGAATCAGGAGTAGTTGACATATAATCAACAATCAACAATAAGTATTCACATCACAGCAGGGTTGCATGGAAAACAGATCGGGCGGCAGGTGTACAATGACGAATAGCAGCAGCATCAGCCTCAACAGCAGAATATGCACACACAGCAGCAGATCCACGTGCCTGGTACGCATTTATAGTACCGAAATAAGAAATAAGCATACTGTGCTCATATTCGTGTATAGAACACTACTACTTGGGGAAGGTCCCCCGGTTCGACTCGACACCTGTGGCTCGTTCCCTTGCTTAGAGGGCAGCGTGTAGGACACGCCAGGTTTTGGTAAAGGATCGGTACGGACGATCCCACGAAACGACCATCAATATCGATAGGGAGGAGAAAGATGTGTGTGCTAGAGGTGTACCCCGGATGACCGAAACCCGGGTACCCGGCGGGTACAACCCGGATGGGCGAAACCCGTGACGAGTTCGGGTTTGACTTGAAACCCGCGGGTTTTGGGGGTGGCCAAAACCCGGGTACTAGGCGGGTTCGAGTACCCGGGTACCCGTATGTTTGGCATGCCCCCCCCTCACAATATCCCTAGAAACCATTCAAATCGACAGAAAACGGGGTGCCCACGGGTATCACTATTCAGAGCTGGCTATTCCAAGAATATTAATGCCTTCTGTACGGTTATCCAAGAGAGTTTCCACTGTTATTTTTCAGTCGCGTGCCCGTTATGTTGATACCTTCGATATCCTTTGAGTTTACTACCGATGTATAGGCATGCCTTTATTTTCCTCGAGCTACGTATGGCACCTGCCCGAAATGGAGACCTAGGACCGCCGCCTACTATTATGATGGCACACAGAATGCCATGCTGTCTTTTCGCTACCTGAATTTGCTCAGTTCAGGGGCATAGGGCATGGGGATAAGCGTACGACTACGTAACGGCATTACAAGTGGAAGGATTATCGAACACTTGGCGCTCTGTTACCGTTGTTTGATGGTTTTAGCTATCGTTTCGATATCAAATCGTAGTACGCCCTGTCATCCGCGTGTGGCACCCCTTGGTGACCGTCAACGAAAACGGGTTGTCCGGGTACCCGGGTTTACCCGAGTACTCATTGAACGTTGAACCCGTTAGATTTCGTCGGAAAACCCGGGTTTTACCCGAGACGGGTTCGGGTTTCACTTTCAGAACTATCCGAGTACCCGTTTGTGACGGGGACTCGCCGGGGTGCACCTCTAGTGGGTGCAAGGGACGGGCTTTGCATTGCTGTCTGCAGTGATTACATGTCTCGGGACAATGTCAGTGCTGACGACGATGGACAGTCCAGGAATATGGGTGACCACAAGGCAGTCGTACAATAATCGTAGGATACGGATATTATCCACGCGGCCTTCAATTTTATACATGCACGGCGTAGCCCTACAAAATCAACGAAGCAAGACAACACAACCCATGCCGTGCCACGCAGACTCTCACCACTCACCACAGATGAACCACGCGAAGACCACACTTTACGCGACATCAAAGTCTAAAAACTGGTGGCCACCGTCGCCTGTTTCGGGAGCGTAAATCAAGACCAGACCGCCATCAAAGAGACACGCAAGAACGGTACGTGGACGCCAGTGTACGCAGCTACGTACTGCTGTATGTGTCTCACCTGGAAGGAGCACAGGTGCGAAAGCGATTGCTGCGCTGCAGAGGTCTTTCGGCTCCGGCACGGCAACCTACACCACAGGGGACGAAACTTTAGGTAATAGCGGCTCCCTGTGGTTAGGCTCGGGCTTGAGTAGGTCCCAGTGTCCCGAGATGCACGAGGGCACACTGTCGAGTTTCTATTTCCCGGTTTCGTTGAAAAGCCATTGGCGGGCATGTCCGGGGGCAGGGGACATAGATATCGGTCCAGGATTTTTGCAGTTTTTGCCTCTTGTCAGGTTTATAGACCGGACGTCATCCTCCCCAGTCGTTCCCCAATCCACAATTGGTGAGGCGAATGCGGGACTTCCTTTACTTTGGTGCTACCAATACACCTGTCGGCAAGAGAGCGCTCGACGGACAGGATATCGCGAGTTTTCAGA
The DNA here is from genome assembly GCA_008828725.1 of Saccharina japonica. Taxonomy (NCBI): domain Eukaryota; class Phaeophyceae; order Laminariales; family Laminariaceae; genus Saccharina; species Saccharina japonica. The sequence goes on along the minus strand of MEHQ01001377.1, from coordinate 354,470 downwards.
GTTTACCCTTTGTGTGTTGTCTTCACATTAAACCCGTTATTTCTACTCACAACCACATCAGTATATACCCAGTGTCTGTCCTGATTCCTAATCGTAGAGAAATACAAATTCTGTAGTCACAGACTGTTGTGAAACAAAGAAAAATCAAAACAAAATTAACGCAAATGAATGGGTAAAGCAAGTGAGATGCTAACGTACCAGATACGAGAACACAATGACACGAGCCGAACCAAAAAATAGGAGTAAAAAGACAATAAAAAACGAATTGTGAAATTATACAGAATACAAAAGACGCAAGGAGACAGAAGCGCCCCTAGAAGAAAAATCACACGTGCCCTAGAGGAACAGATAACTGCTGCACAGGCGAGGCAACACGGAGAAGAGGAATACGCCGGCATAGGGCGGAAACAAAGGGAGAAACAAGGCAAAAGGCAAGAAAGAAGACACAAGAGAGGAAAAGAGAACCATCGTTCTCAAGGCGATGATAACAACAAGTTCCCGTCTCTGCTACAAAACCGATACGGGGACCATGTCACACCTTCTGCCATCTCCTTCCTACTCTCGTCAAGAAACGGTGTCAAGAGCCGGCACTACCTCTGCCGTCCCCCCCCCAGTGAACAACTCGACAAGAAACGAACAAACAAAATAAAACACAAAATAGAATCCAAAGGCTAGTCGAGCCGATACCTTGCCGCACGATCTACCATTTTGTTTCTGCATTCGTCGACAGCTGTATCAGTACGGCCGCCCCCGCCCCCCCCCCCCCCCCCTCCCCCCCCTATGAATATATAATATATCTATAAGTCGGGTTGGCGTCGGTTAGTAACGACGCTGTAAACACGCCTCTCACTGCGTGAGCTAGACAACCAGGGTACCGTTTGTTTTGTTTTGTTTTTTGGCGATCACCAAAGCTGGCGGTCTTGTTAGATCATTTGTACGGGGTGGAGAACCTTTGCTCCGTAGAAGGGGAATGATCGTATCACGTAGTGTGTATATGGTAAGGCACCCGCGAGGCAGTTACATAGTGCTCCCATTGCTGTCTCAGGGAGTGGCCACACCAGAAATTAAATTAAGTCATTGAAGCTGTCATCCATATGCAAGTCCGCCTCAGAGGCGGTTCTTAGCAGGATGCAGCTCACCCCCCATGCGTCTCGCCCAATACCTCACCGCGCTTCGCGCTTGGTGCAAGCAATGTCTGCCTGGTTGGTGAAAACCCAACGTGCTCCGCCCCGGCATTATAGGGATGCGAGGGTCTATGGTCATACGACTACGGCCGTGCACGACATGAGTACACCCCTCCTCTCCTTGTCGTCTCTCTTGGCGTCCTCAGCTGCATGCCGTAGCCAGCTCCTCTCCGCTTCGGCCCTGTGCCCCCTCGTCATGAAATGATCCGCCGCCTCAACGACACCCCGATACCACACCCCACTCTTCTTAGCCGCCCTCGGCCATAGTACCGTCTCTGCTCCGAACAGTAAAGGGGAGCTTTCTGTGGAGCCCTCTGTCGCTTGAAACATCCTGAGGTCATCTGCTAGACATTGTGCCCAGTTATTTTCTGGTCGGCTGGGTCCCGGGTTCGCCCCACCGACGATCGTCCCAAACATCACCCTCCTGGTCAGCCGCTCATCGGTCGTGCGCTGTACGCCCCCCGCAAGAGAGAGGCGTCGTTTGCGGATGGTCGTCTCAAAGCTCTCGCATTGTGCCTTCTTGAGAGCCTCGGCGTACGACATGAGATGGTCGGTGCGCTGTCGGCGCGGGGAACCAATGATCCGTAGGAGGAAGTTGTGGTGTGCCATTCGGGGCTAAGCGAAGTGCTCCTGGCCAAGGGTCCACGTCACACACCCGTACAGCAGTGTCTCCATCACCTCGGCCTTTGGAATGGGCCTTTTTTAGAGTGAACGGGGCATCCTCCATATCGTACAGCTCCCTCTTGTAGCATGCCCTTGCGAGTCGGATGCGTCGTTTGATATCTGGCATATTGTCCACGCTTGCGACGACAAAACCATCCAGGTACGAAAACTGCATCGTCTGTTTATACCTCTGGTCCGCTGCTTCGATGACGAGCGGTAAGGTCCGGAGTGCTTGGTTTGGTGTCAGCAGCAGCATAGAGAGTCTCTTTTTTCCTTTCGGATACGGTGAGACCAGCTGCTTCGAAAACGGTCAAAATAACGGTCACCTTTAAACAACTCAGTATTTATACTACGAAACCCAGAACATGTGTACTGCGGAGGACACGGACTCTCGGTGTGAACATTTCTTGGGGCACGGGGAAACGATCGATATCCTCATCGTTGCCTGATTCGTAACATTTCGAGAGATACGGCGCGCATAAGATCCCTCTACAATTTTAAGATATATAACGAGGAGAGACACAGAATCTGGATTTCGCACCTCAAGTCTTCGAATCTTTGACTAGAGTTTCGACACGTGATTCGAAGGGCACTCGTCTAAGCGTTCAAGCTGGCGCCCAAAAACAAAATATGTTTTCCAACGTATACTTTGGCCGATTTGTAGGTTGGCGTTTCTCTGAAAAGGTCGTGATTTTTCATTGCTCGACTTTTTGTTTTTAGGTGCCAACTGCATCCGTTTTAGTTTACATGAATTCGTGCCTGGCCCCATGCAAAAGTTCAGCTTGACTTTGACACACCTGGGCTGCGACAACTCATTTTAAGGGCATCTTCAACGACGCACGTTTGGCAACTAACGCCCCTGACTGACTCTAAGGGCCATTCTTATCGAGCAACGTTTTTCCAAATTTCCGACATTTTCTTCCAAAAAACAAAAGAAAAAGAGAAAATGTTGGAATTATTGGAAATACTGGAAATATTGAAAATATTAGAAATTCTTCAGAGGAGGGCGAAATGTTCGGAAGGCATCGCGTTCCAATAAATAAATGGAAAAAAAAAAAAAGCAACTAGAAAAAATGGAAAAACAGAAAATTGCGCGAAACTAATTTGGAAATTTTGGAAATTTATGGCTCCGGTAAGAATAACCCTACGTAGGCCGGACCAGCCCGTAGGATCTCCACCTAATAGAAACTTTACGTGGGACTCTAGACGCATGCTACGATAGAGGTGCACCATGTTTTGTGCCTTGGAAGGGTGGTTACTTGAAGAGCTCTACACCTCACCCCAAAGTGATCATTAAGGGCATTAAGGGAGGAAAGTAAAAGTGCTATCCGATTGAAAATCCCGTGGCCGAAGCAAACAAGGAACAATATTGCAACAAAACAATGACAATAATGACAAGTCCGACGAGTTTGGGTTAAGGAGCATTATTATCATTCAGAAACCATTTCAGCCAAAAAAGTGCTATATCTCTACCGTAGCTCGCGTCTGTATACGTTATGGGCGGCCGTGTCAAAGTGTTGATAGCAACTGACGTATGTTTCCGTAGAGGTGCATCATGTTTTGCTTCTGACGGGGGTCATTAGAGGAGTACCTCAACCAAAAACTGTTTTTGAAAGAAAATAAACGTTATACAGAGCAGTGGTACCCGGATGACAATACCACTGGCCGGCTCGCCAACCCGGTCATTGTTAAGGCATTAGTCCGTTGGGCTATATGGTAAAAGGCTGACCGATCACCTACCCGAACTAAGCCTTATAACACTCTCCCCCCCCTGGACCGGTGGGATATTCAGGACAGACCGGATATACGGGTCGTCATGTCAAAGCCATTTGGCCTCGCGGTTCCAATGTTATGGGGACCCAGAGAGAGCATTTTTCAGGTTCTTGACATGAGGAAATTCACTTTTCTTTAAAAAGTGTTTTCATGGTGGAGGTGAGATTCGAACTCACGGCCATCAACTCATGTCCTGAGGACGACGCCATAGTTAAGGCATTAGTCCGTTGGGCTATATGGTAAAAGGCTAACCGATCGCCTACCCGAACTAAGCGTTATAACACTGCTGCCGAAGTATTCAATGAAAAGTATTGCAACACGAGAATGAGTTAAGGAGTCCGATGGTATGGGGTTAAGGAGCCCGATCATTCCGAATTAATTTCAACCAAAAGGGGCTACCTCTATCGTCGCACGCGTGAACAACTGATGCCACTGCCCTCGCCCGTCTTTAACATATGGTGGACCGTGGTAGTAGAGAAGTGGTTCTGGCGAATGAGTTACCTGAATATTGGCATCTGCTACCAGAAAAAGCGTCCGTAACGTCGAGAGTCCAGAGCTTCAAATCTCTACGTATCTGCCGACGCCTCTATGCCTCCTCGTGTGCCCTAGCAAGATCGATCGCGTGTTTTGGTTTGGTTTGATGTGAAAAACATTTCAGACCTCTGATCCGTCCGAGAAAACAACCCGCAATCTCTTCTTGGCGGTACCAGCAGCAACGATGCTGTGCCGCTAGTCTACGCTAGCCTACAGTAGCCCATGACAAAACAAAACAAAAACTGCCCCGGTGTTGGTGTAGAGCATCACCGCCAGAGGCATGGGGAGCGATGGCAGTCTTCGTGTTGGACGGTGATCGAATCGGGAAATATATTTTTATGGTGATCACATTTGGAATTCAGGCAATATGGGATACCCCCCGTCGTGTCGGGTGTGGCAGGGTCTCTCTTTGCCTGGACGTACTGGTCGCAGTGTATATGTAGGGAACGGTCAGTCAAGCGGTGAAATCACGGTCTCCTCGCCTATTGTGTTGTGCGTATGCTCTTCAAGCCACTTTGGCACGAGCGCAAGATGAGAAATTTCCCGATTTCGAAAGATGTAAGAACTACGGACGTAGGCATGCTGTAATGGCCGCGATGTGCGAGGCGGGGCCGACGAGCAAGACACGTCCTCAGTTAATTTCATGTCCAGGATAGTACAATATTACGCATGATATACCTTACAAATCACGTCCTAAGCACTATATAGAAGGTCATCGTGAAGCGCTGAGTTCACGCGCCATCCAGTTTGTTGCTCGGGGGCGGCCATGTGTGCACATGTACAGCATATGACAAAACCAAAAGCGTCAGAGCAAAGATGCTGAGAAGCAGGGGGTCGCCATGCGGGCCCTTGACTGCCCACGCCCTACAATAAATCAGTACCATACCAGTACCACAGTATGACCGAAAGAGGTCTTGACACACACCCCAAAACGACACGATGAATGTCTCTTAGGATAGGCACCTTCGGCTGAAAAGAGCTCAAGCCCTACTAACTGTATATTCCTGCTTGGATCCGACGGTCCCCAAACATCTCAACGGTCACAATGCCAACGACGCCACGTGGGTGAGACACAGAGTATCCCCTTGCAGGTTTGTCTATTAAGTATCCTTGGTGTTACTCACTTTCCGTAGAATCAAGCGTAGAAGAGAAGCAGCTTTTATTAATCCCCGAGCCAGATGACATCTGCCTCGATGGGCTTCAAGTGTAGCCCTCAGATCTTATGAATACCCCGCATACGAATGCCATCCAATGTATACGAAAACGGACCAATTACCTATACAGAGTTAATCACCGGCCTTCCTAGCCCATACCATTCCAGTGTCGTCCATTTTTCATCACAGTTATCTGAATTGCAAACGCCGACTAACAGTGTAGTTTAGAGTAACCGTGTGCTCGTCCTATACGTTCGGTGCTATTTCCTGGTCTTCTTGTGTTCGTGGCGGCCGACGCAAGAAGTGAACGTGCGCATAGGTGATACACCGTTCGTTGCAAGAGAAGCAGCTCGAGAAAGGGAACAACTTCGTACGTACAGCAGATACAGCACCACGCCACTATCATCATCACAGGGGGGAGGGCGTATAAGTAGTATTAATAGTATTAATAGTAAACAGACACAAATAAATGACGCATGCTACGATAGAGGTGCACCATGTTTCTTTTTCTGAGAGTGCTGCTCACTTGAGGAGCTCTAAATATATAGATCTCACCCAAACCAGATTGTATTCGATCTATACCCGATGGGTATTCCCATGGCCTAAGTAAACGACGAACACTACGCACTGACGCATGCTACGATAGAGGTGCACCATGTGTTTTTTGCCTTGGAAGGGTGGTTACTTGAAGAGCTCTGCACCTCACCCCAAAGTGATCATTAAGGGCATTGAGGGAGGAAAGGAAAAGTGCTATCCGATTGGAAACCCCCATGGCCGAAGCAAACAAGGAACAATGCTGCAACAAAAAATAATGATCAAAGTCCGCCGATGTTGGGTTAAGGAGCATTATTATCATTCAGGAACTATTTCGGCCGAAAAGTGCTATCTCTATTATCGTAGCACGCGTCCACTGCAACACGAAAAAAATGAATTTCCGACGATTTTTGGTCATAAGAGCCCAGTAACTAAAGTCAGCCGAAAAGTGCTGTTTAATACTATATACCTCTATCAGAGCACGCTCCAAATACGGTATGTAAACATGGGATACATTGATTGGTTGATTTAGCGTCCGTCCTGGGTTCTGAATACAGTAGTACAGGACACCTACTACTACTGTACTGCAATAAGAAACGAGAAATCCAGGCTGATATTTAGAGGGGGAAAAAAGAAATTAGGGAGTAGTTATCTTGAAATTAGTGTAGAAAGCACCCTCTCTCTAATAAGAAATCCAGCCTGGACCAGATTTCCTGTTTCTTATTAGGTGTCCTGTACGTACTGTACTGATGTTTAAACCCATTCAGAACTGAAAAGAAATGTCCCACACTACGTAATTCCACGTAGTTTGTCCCCAAATTCGTGGAACCAGTTACTTAAGGTGCCCCCGGAATCGACGAAGGCGGCGGTGGGAAGGAGCTGACACTCCGTGAGGGCCAGCAAAAAAAGGTTGTGAAAGATGGCTAACGGAGGGGATGTTTTGCGTCGTATATATTTGGCCAGGTCAGATAATCCCCGAGAATCGAGAAGTCAAGGAGGTTCCCCCTACCAGTGAACTTGTCCTTTATAATACAATACGCTTCGGTCGTGATGGTGGTGGTGTCGTTTTGGATCTTCACGACTATGCCGGTTTCGGTATGCCCCGCGGGAAACCGGCTCTACCGTGCGCCACCCGACCCCGATCGGCGCCGCACCCGCGCCCGGCCGCCCCACGCGTCAGCCCTCGGTGACCCCGCCGAGAGAACGGGCCCCGATTCCGAACTCGGCGAGCGGGGGTTGTGGGGGAAAAGGCGGCCTCCCGGGGACGCCTCGCTCCGTCCCCTGGAACGGGGCGGATCAGCGGGAAATGAGGGGTTCACAGCGTATTCGGAGCGCATTCCCGCCCGGGGTCTAAGCCTAACACTAGAATCAAGTTGAAATATCCACACTATTTTCAAGATAATAATTTTTCACCCTAATTTCAAGTCATTTTTTCACACCAAAATCAAGATATTGTTTTTCAAAGAGTCCCAAAAAAGTGAAAAATTGGATCTCCAGAACTCCGGTCACAATCGAAATCGGCCCAAAACTGCGCGAGTTAGCCGTTCTTGCACTATTTCTAAGATAAAAAATCCCAGACGTATATGCAAACATCGGTCACATAATAAAGCAAAACGAAAAAGGCCCATTGCTGTACGTACGTGCTAAACAAGGGCTCCGCATCGATGCCGGCGTTTTGTTTTTGTCCGTTCTACGTACGTGGTACGTACGTGCTTTTCTGGACTGCTGCTGTTGTTGCCGCTGTACGTGGGTTATATACTACTAAACCTGCCTCGGCTGGCCGTTGGTGTGCTCCGGCTGGCTGTCCTATCCTGTCGTTCTCAGTCTTGCTCTGTTGGCGCTGTTTCGGTCCATTTCATTTTCTTTCATTTCATTTGGTTTTTATTGGAGTTCGCATCTCCTATGGGAGAAGCACGACTTTCTTTTTTTGTCATGCTTTTTATTTGGTTGCTTGATTGTTGATTTGCTTCAGTATATTTACTTTTTATTATTTTTTTCTTTGCGCTTTTTTCTTTTTTCTCTTTTTTTCTCTTGCATGCACCTGGATTGCTAGCAGGGTAGGTCTTGCCTGTCGTATATGGCGTTGCATTGTCTGCTCTGCTTACTGCACTGAGAGTAGTATCTATGTGTCGTAGTTTTGTGACCACAGAACTGGTACCTTTTTAGGATGAAGAATCGGCACGGACACTGGGTGTGCTGGATGTCGACGGGTAGAAAGGAAGGTTTAATGTGAAGAACACACACACACTATTAATAATACTGTTGTACGTACTGTGCTGCTGTATACTGATTCTACACCGCTGTTGTAGTAGGTGGGTGGATCGGTTGGTGCGTGTGTCCATCGGTTGTGGCATACGTGGGTGGGTGGGTCGGTTGCTACGTGGTTGTCTACGTGTCAATTTACCTGATCATCAGTGGCTCGCGTCATAGGGTGTGGATTGTGGCCCAGACATTCTTTGATATTTTTGTTTTGTCCGCTATACCGGCCCCGCCCTGTCATAGTTCGGGGTACCACTATACATAGTAGTGTTGTATTATCAACATCGACAGTTTTCCCCGGAATCCGACGCGAGTCGACGAGGGAAGAAAGTGCCGGAATTATCTCGCTTCAAAAAACGCAAAGCACGTACCGTAGTGGGGAAGGGGGCAGAAGCTACCCCGGATCTGAGTTACGACCAAGAGGGAGAGAGAAAAGAAGGGCCAAGCTAATAAAGGGGATGGGAAAAATAAATAAAACAAACAAACAAACATTCCGGAGTACATACTTTCGAACGCGGTTTGGTCTCCATTCCCTGGCATCCCTGAATGCTTCATTCTACAGTAAGGGCCATTCTTATAGGAGCCATAATTTTCCTGAATTTCCTAAATTTCAAATATTTGTTTTCGCGCAATTTCAAATATTTCCATGAATTGGAACATGAAGCCTTCCAAACATTTTGCCCTCTCAAGAATTTCCAAGGATTCCTTTTTTTTTGGAGAAAAAGTTTTGGAAATTAAGGAAAAAAAGCTGCTCGATAAGAACGACCTTAATACACGTATATATGATCGTATGTACTGAAGGGAACAAAATTCGACGCGAAATAATGTGATGACTATCGAGATCGCCGCATCGATTCGACTTTTCCGTGTACCGGGGACGTATCACGCCAGGCATGATTCGGTCGATGCCCAAGAATGTGAACTACGTAGCTTCGATCTCAAAGCACGCAGAGGAGTTTCCAAAACCAACACACGCACAGAAAAATAGGCGATCCGTGCCGACATACTCCGAAGTATTCGATTATATTGATAGCAGCACACCCTCAAACGAACAGACGCCATACTTCCCAACCACCCAACTGACCTCCTGAACTACCCCCCCCCCTCGTCTCGAAGCGTTGAAAACGTGTAGCTATAGCGCGCTTACAAACAAACGCTACTACGCCATACACCCCCCACCGCTCTCTCCCTTTCGAAGCGTTGAAAATGCATACCAGGTAGCAAGCAATATATATAGCTCGCTTGCGTAGATATAGATGCGGTTACGTGCGCTATACGCCGTAATAACTACTCGAAAAAAATATAACAATACGTAGTATACCCAAATATGCCGTGCATGTAACATATATAACATTAGTATGTAACATGTATGATATGTACTGCAGTTGAAGTCAACGCCTTCGGCCGTCTTTTGACTTTTCTTGCACCAACCAATTACACCGGCGTGACAAAAACTGATTGGCCCGAAAACGAACAATCGTAAAAAAAAACTCCCGGATCTTCATCTTGGCCCGAATCCCTCTATCTTTAGATTGGTAGGTCATCCTGCGTGGGGGATACCAACACACCAACTTTTGTTTAACCCATTCAGAACTGAAAAAACAAAATCCACACATATTCCAAGTAGTTTGTCCCCAAAAAGGTGGGACCAGTTCTTAAGGGGTTAACGCAAAACTAAACCCTCAAAATGCCTTTTCGACGGCAGAAGCAGCAGTAAAATTCATTTTCTTTAAAACAATCCCGCGAAAATACGACGAAATCTACAATAACAAAACAAAAAAAAGGGAAACGGAACCCTACAAAACGAAAAATCGCTTTTGTTTAGTTTTTGTCAGCGCCCCCGCCCCGGTACTTGATTAAGCTCTTGCTCTTGTCCCGCGGCGTGGGAAAAAAAGAAAAAATAACAATTGAGAAAAAATAGAAAAAAACAGAAGAAAAAATGAATGAAATAATCAATGAACACCAACCGAAAAACAAAAGCCCGCGGTGTGGCTCCCCAGGCAGACACTTTCGACAAAAATTCCCGGTGCCAAAAGCTGCACAACACACCGCCGAACAGCCTTGAAACCCAGGCGAGCCCACGAAAAACCGCAAACAAAACATAAACAAACAAAAAGCAATCCAGGAAAGGAAATGCCGCCTTGCAGCATACTTCAACGTACAGCCGCCGCACCCAAGTAGAATTTCGACCAGCGTGTTATCACCCGCAGCAGCAGCATTCGCGGTAGGAATGGACTACGATTTTACAAAGCAAGTCGAGCGAAAAAAACTGTACTCATACGTTTAATCACGATAGTGCAAATTATTGCATCATATAATACATTAAAAAAGCATAGATATATAAACCCCGCCAACACGATGAGGCGACTGATTGTCCGCCATATTAGTAGGCACATACAGAATAGCAACGGCTCAGCGACAACAGGAAGTTACAGCCTGGTCTTCTACAGAGCGAAGCCTCGAACCCGCCCACCCATCCACCCACCCACCCACCCAACCAAACACTGAGCCCCACTCCCTACATCTCAACCCCATCTCCCTGCCCAACTGTCCGCCTATCACCCGTGTACATCCAAGACAACGATCAACTACACCGTCCTGCCTGGTCGGTGAAAACCCGACGTGCTCCGTCCCGGCACTGTAGGGATGCGAGGGTCTGTGGCCATACACCTACGGCCATGCATGACATGAGTACACCCCCCAACCCCCCAAACCCTCCCCCAATCCCTAGTCTGTGTCTTACTATTTGTAACCCTTATCGGCGCCATGCATGGCAATTAAAACAAAAAAACGACCATGCGCGATGTTTATCACGCGTCTCTGACGAAAAAAGTAAAAAAACAACAACAATGCGTGCAGCTACCGTAGCTTACTTGTATAAAGCAGTACACGCGAGTCGAGTATCGGCATATTGCCTCCGAGCTTTGCATTGTTGTTGCAGTTCAGACAACCTCTCCCCTTATGTACCCCGCCAGTTCAATGGTCGAGGCTGATTTGTGTGACTGATGCCAGGGAATCGTCACGTTGTTTCGATATTGCTTCCCTCTGACAACCCCTCCAACAGAAACAAATTGTCAATTCGTAGGAAATCACTATTGAATAAGGCCCCACGCCAACCGACCACATGTCAGTGTTATCCCCACCCATCCCCGTATCTCTCTCTTCCTCTCTCTCTCCCTCCTTCTCTCCCTCCCTTCCCTCCCTCCCTCCCCTCCTCGTCAGTGTACTTTTTGCAACCAACAAGCCGCTGACGAACATCGCGTCCCATCAAAATCTCCGACAAGCACACTGAAAAAAAGAAAACGTTGAAAAAACACATTTAGGTATTCTAACACGGTACGCAATCATACCCGCAGCAGCATGACACTATAGTAGTATTAATAGTACAAAATAAACACTACGTAGTCGCTGAAAAAAACAACAGGCCAACGAACGAGCAAAAAACAAAAGCGGAGATATGCACATGGATGGAAAGGGGATATGTAACCTCCGCTCCTCCTGCCAAAAAGCAGGCAAAGCCTCGCTTAAACGCCCCCTCTAAGACCATACGACTACGGCCATGCAAGAATATCGAGTACACCCCCCCCCAACTCCCCCCCGCCCCCACTCCCTCCTTCCGTTCCTCCTTCTGTCCGACCCTCCCTCCCTCCCTCCCTCCCTCCCCCACATATTCCCCTCGTTCTGTCTCTCAGGATCAGCATTCGGGCGTGAGATGCCTGCCCACCAGGTCCACTACTGATTCACAACTTTCGTAGACGTGGTGTGGTACTATTAGGGGTGTCTGTTGATTGCGTTGCACGGTACACGGAGAACCGTCGTCAGTCACTCCCACCCGACAAAACAAAAAGAAACGCATACGACAAGAAACAGAAACGGAAAACAAACAACCAAAGAAACGTTCTAAAACAACGTTCTACAAGAAGCGTTTCAAAAAACAAACGTAAACCTAGTTCACACCTCGCGCAGATCACGATCTAGAGCATCTACAGATGGATCATCATCATACAGATAATCTACAAATAGATCACGATCCACATCATCTACAGATAGATCATGATCCAGACCATCTACAGATAGATCATGATCCAGATCATCGACAGATAGATCATGATCTAGATCATCTACAGATAGATCATGATCTAGATCATCTACATATAGATCATGATCTACAGTATATCATCCAGGTCTTCACCTGCCGTTGTGACCATTGTGCAGGGCCTGCGTAGTAACAGATCCAACCCAGGGAAAAATGTGCCAGGGTCCCAGCCGGCAACATGAGCCAGTCCATACATGATCGGGAATATACCTGCCTTGAAAGGTGTACTGCTTGTAGATCATGAGGTAGGAATCGATTATCAGCCCCGAGAGTGTGAAGACATTTTTTTTAAACAAAACGTTCCAAAAACAAACGTTTCAAAACAAACGTGCAAGAAACGGTAAAAACAAAAGCGTACAAAAAAAAATATTCGTACAGAAAAAAACACACACACACAACACACATTTCAGCAACGGAGGCTGTCGGCGACACTACTCGCCGAAAAAAAAAAAAAACGAAAAAGCAAACATTACTCTGTCCGGAAATGTAAGGACGGTTTTGATGTTCATATAAATGACCAAGCGGTCCTTACATTTTCGGACAGAATGGTGCCAGTCTCAAAATAAGGCCCTTCCCGTTAGTCCTCCGTCCGATTCGACCCAATTCGACGACCCGTCCCAAGCAAAAAACATGGGAGCACGCACTGGCTCTCTGCCGCCCGTGAAACTTGCAAAGGCCGAAACAAGAGCAACATTTGGGCAAAAAGCGAGCAGAAAGAGGTACGCCCGACTACGTGCTCGCACATACGAGCAGTACCGTTAAATACACACCGGTATATCATAGCCACCTTTTGCGAGAAATGGGAGCAATTTTATTACACACACCTGCACATTCGTAGAGGAGCAAAAACAGTCTTGCCCTGAAACATCAAAGAAACTTTGGAGCGCCCTCCCCCCGAGAGGCACCGCAGCAAATGTACTCCCTGACCCGAAAAAATCGGACCAGGTACAAGTATGATACTATGCAGAGCATGTTCCGCACTCTCTGAAACGTCGTACGCAAGAATTTTCTGCACTACGCCTAGTCGTCGTAACGATCTCCGTACGTCGAAAACACGTACCTGGTGCGTACTCGTAGCGAGTTTCGTATTATACCCTGAAAAAAAAAACTACGAAAACAGCAGCTTCTGTGAAAGACCAAACGTGTTGTATACGTACAGTAGAGCGTTCCGTTTCATACCCCGAATAATCCCTACCAGTACGTAGCAATTTTCCGGGTGGGGTTATATCACGATATTCGCCCTGCTCTCCAAAGCAAAAACCAAAAAAAAGGACAGTAGAAACCCAATATCGACCTAAAAGAAAATCGATGACGGATCAAAATAACTCCCACCCCGCGTCCGCCTCACAGTATTAATATTTAATAGTAGACACCACGACCTTAGATTAGCGCTGTTCAACAGCTAAAAATCAGTGCACAAATACACCACTTTCGCAACAAATTAAAAAAAAAGTCGATTAAACGAAATCCGCCCCGTCTATATACAGTACCAGGTACGTACGTAGTAGTGGGGGAGGGGTGTGGGGGTGGGACGGGGTCATTATAAGAACCCGCCCCATGGTGGTGGGGGTCTGAGGGTGGGTGTTCGCGGGGGTGGGGGGGGGTGGGCGGGGGGGGGGGGGTTCTATCTAATAAGAACCACCCCCCCCGAGAGCTAGCAGGGGAGTAGGGGGGTGGGCGAGGTCACTCTGACCCCCAAGAAGTGGCGCATATCAGCCTCGAATCGACCTACGTAAGGAGATTGGGTACCAAGTACAATTTTGAGGGGGGCATACCCCAATTTTGGGGCATAACCCATAGCCTCTTCTGTATTTTTTGTTTGTCGGACACAGATTGATTTAAAAACAAAAGGGCATAATAGCCTATTAGCGTAAAGCTCGCGTCAGCAGAACGTCCGCCGCGAGCATCGATTCCGCGAGGGGAGGGAGAGGGCCCGGGTTTCCTACACCGTAGCAGCCCGTGGTAGGCTCGACGGTGCGGTTGAGGCTCGCGGGGTCTGTCGGGGGCAGGAAGGTGGACAGCAGCTCCGGCTGCGTGTTGAGGTTGTCTCGGTCCAAAGGTAGAGCCCCCCAGCACAGCGTTTTCTTTTCGGCCCCCTGAGGTGGCGGTGGGTGGTGGGGTGGCCGGTTATGGGGGGGGGAAGGGGGGGGGGGGGGGTGGATTGGTGGCGGTGGATGTAGTGGTGGTGATTGTTACCGGTGTTGGGTCGTGGTGGCAGTCGTGGTGGCGGTAGAGCGCGCAGAGGAGAAGGGGGGCGGAGGGGGGGGGGGGTGGGGTAGTGAAAACGTGTTAGTCGACAAAAACAAATAATCTTTTTTAACCTCTACGGAGGTTATAGGGGCGGGGGTACTCTATATCCACGCATGGCCGTAGTCGAAGGACCATAGACCCTCGTATCCCTTCGATGCCGGGACGGGTGGGGGTAGTGCAAGACGTTTAGTCGACCAATAAAGAATGTTACTACGGAGAATAGCGCGGGGGGGGGGGGGGGGGGGGGCATTGCTTGTGTACCAACGCGCGAAGCGCCGTGACGTGTCCAGCGAGTCGCATTAAGGGCGCGCTGAACCCTCTACTAAAAACCACTTGTGAGGCGGACATGCTTACAAATGAATGAGAGCGTCAAACTCAATTAAGACTGAGGTGGGGGGAGAGAGAACAGACAGGGGGGCGCGCGTACTCATTTGTTGCTGGCCTTGGTCATTTCACCATTGATCACGCATCCCTTTCGAGACGGAGGACGGGCAGCGGGAGGAGGGAGAAGGAACCGCATCGCACCGCATACCATGACGGTGGGGGGGGGTCAGGAGGAAAAAAACGAAAGCAGGGCTAAAGAGACAGGGCAGCCCGGGACTCTACCTGGAGGTCTCGCAGCTCGAAGACGATCATGCTTCCCGCCCCCATGGTCTCCAGGGGCGTTCGCATGTGCCACGTTTGTCCCCACCAGAGGTACTCCGAGAAAGACAGGGTAGGAGAAATGACGTCCTGTCACGTGAGAGAGAGAGAGAGAGGCCCGAGAGAAAGAGAGACCGCAGTAAGGTGAGAGGAAAAAAAAAAGGTGAAGAGTGAAACCAGAGACCAGAACAATCAAGTGAACAAGTAGCGAGGGCAAGAGAGAGAGAGAGACAAAAAAAACGGAAAATAGACGCAAGCTATCGTATGATGCTCGTAAGAGGGGCGCCATTTTTAGTTTATTTTCGGAGCTCCTCCCCTAAGGAGGTCTATACTAATAGTAAGTCATCTATACTATTACCAAGGAACCATATTAAATAGGACCAAATATGGTTGGTAAAAATAGTAAAATATATGGGTTATTGTGTATACCGCAGGTTCTATTTATTATGTTCCCCCGTAAAAAATAATTTTTAAGTCATCGAAAAAATGATTTTGGAGGAAAATAAAAGTGCTACTATGAATAGTATATACCCGATGAGCAATTCCAAGACTCCCAAGTATACTAATAATACTAATAATACGAAAAAAAAAAATGCAGCTTTCAAGAATGAAAGTCCGACGAATTTGGGTTATAAGGGCCCGTTTTAACGAAGAAGAAAAAAAATCAATTTGGAAAAAAAAACTATTCAAATCCGCTTTTCATTGGTCAACATGCGCACAAGCACCAAAGATTAGGATCTTGGGGGGTGCTGGTGCGTGTGTTGACCAATGAAAAGCGAATTTGAATTTTATTTTTTCCCAAATTGGATTTATTTTATACTCGTTAATTCGGGCCCTAACCCATTCAGAACTGAAAAAAAGAACGTCCCACATTAGTTCCAAGTAGTTTGTCCCCAAATTCATACTCGTTAAAACGGGCCCTAAAGGGGTCAAGGAGCCCGATCATTAAAAAACAGTGGCCGCAAAAACTGCCCGCTCAGGCGAACTTCTCAGACGTGCCCGCATAAACTTATGCTGTTTCTACTGAGGTAGCGTTTCGTGACGAAACCCTAAGGTATTCGTTCCGGACGATGAGCATATTTTTGGCTTCGACTAACGGCGGCCAGCACCCCGACCCGGACCTCTTAACCCTAACGCTAAGGAGAGGCGTGCCTGCTTGGTGTGCCACCTCGTCGTTGTGCTTGGAAAGGCTCTGATTTCAATGCGGGCACACCTAAGGAGTGTGTGCCCGCGCGGGCAGTTTTACGCGAGCTCTTACAAAAACGTTTCATGCCTAAAGTGGCACCTCTATCGTAGCAGGCGTTATTACAGGAAGCGATAAAGACACGGGCAGAGGGGCAAAAATGGGTTAACCCTTATAGAACTGCAGCCCCGTTTTGGGGACAAACCACTCTAATTGCAAGTAAGTTGTCCCCAAAACGGGACTCCAGTCCTATAAGGGTTAACCCATTCAGAACTGAAAAACTTATCCCACACTAATTCCAAGTATTTTGTCCCCAAATACGGGGGACCGGTTCTCTAGGGGTTAAGAACGAATTTTGGGGGGAATTTTGTACATAATTCCTTCAAAACGATGGAACACAAACGTTCTACGTATGTACGTACTCGTAAATACAGCAAGCAAGCAAGCAAGAAAAAAAAAAAAAGTCCACGAGTATTCCCACCAAATATCAACATATTATAAAAAGCATACGAGGTGAAACGCCCGATCTTTGTAGTTCACTTCAATCCTGTTCACAGAAACATACCATATAGGGTATGATTCCTGGTACGAACACATATGTTGCACAAATTTGTTGCTAAAACGTCAGCTAAGTACGACCGATTGCGTGGTTGACGCTCTCTACAAGCTGCGTGATACACCGGGTGCGTCTGTTATACATTCCATGTATATCGTAAGGTGCTTTCGTATTTGACTCGCACGACGAAGTACAGTAGTAGTAGTTGATACTCATTTTTACAAATTTTATGGTTGGTGTTTTGTGCATTTGACCTACGAAGTAGTTGATACTCCGTTTTACAAGTTTTTGTGGTTTTGTGCTCGAGCATTTGACCTACGATGCCGTAGTTGATAGCTGGTGCTTACGTTTGCAGGTTTCATTTGTATGTGTTTGTGCATTTGACATACGTACGAAAAATAAGTTGACACTCAGTTTTTCACAAGTTTTATGGTTTACGGAACGCAGGGGTGGCGAAAGCTGCACCCTCATGTATACTTCACCATCTGCACCGCACCTGAACGGCTTCGACGAGCTGTCCCTTCGCGCTGAACACGGACAAAGTCACGGCCGGACTCCCCACCTCCACCGTGGATGGTAGGCTAAGCGTCTCCAGAAACAGGGACACGTAGGTGAACCCGAACAGCTTGGACGGGGCCGGGAGCAGCTGGGCTACCGTCACGTCGGCAGCGACGATGACGGTGCGCGACTCGGTGAGTTCGTCCTGCAGCAGCCGCCCCAGCTGTACAATATATATATGATATATATGTATATTATGTTACATGGAATACATAGAACATTATTATATATGTATAACAACATTATATATATATGTATATTGTATTACATGAAATACATTGTTGTGGATACATACATCGTCAGCAGTCGCAGAGGCGATGTTTTTTTCGCGATGTCATTCATCATCGCGAAAGCCATGTCAGGAAAAAAAAAAAAAAAATGGAAGAAGTCGTTCGTGAAGATGTGATACCGTCGCCCGAGTAGGTATAGGCGGAGGATGATGGATGTCGTCACGAAGTCCATGTCGCCGCGCGAAATCGACGCGCGAGGAAGAAAGCAAGCATCGTGAGAAAAAAACGGAAATGTCGGGAACAGAAAAAAAAAAAAAAAAAAGGTCAGGAAAAAGCGGATACCGTCGTGAAAATAACAAACACCGAAAAACGAAAAAGGAAGGAATGTCGGGAACCAAAAATGCCTGTCGTTCAGATACCGTCGCGAAAAGAGCAAACACCGAAACAAAAAAGGAAGGAATGTAGGGAACCAAAACAAAATGTCGTTCAGGAAAGCGTTGCCTTCGAGAAGATCATGTACTTCTATGTCGTCGATAAAGGAACGTCAACGTGGTCGCGAAAGAAGGCGATCGTTGGAAACGAAAACAAATCGTTACGAAAGCAACAACATGGTCGAGATATAAAGGCATCGTCGCGAAAGCAATAACGCCGTCGCGAACCGAATGGTCGTGTATACGTGAACAAAACAAACGTCGTGTTGTGAGGCGAATCATACACTCGCGAGTGCAATGCAATGCGATGCAATGCAATGCCGTCGCGCAAGCGATTTTTCGTCGGTAAAGCATCGTCGTCGGGAAAAGCGATACGCGCATCGTGGGGTCAAAACAAGCCGTCGCAAAAAGCAAGGTCGTCGGAGGGAAGCGACGGGCTCGCGAAATCAAATACTGCCCGGAAAGCAACCAACGGCGACGCAACTAAAAAACAAAAAGATCGGCCCACGAAACGGCGTGAGAGGGAGAGAGAAAACAATATACTTCGAAGTATGTATATGTGCGCTTGTCACACCCTGTATGGTCGATGTTCAGCACGAACGAAACAGCACATGAAACCGTCACACGGACCAATCGCCGCCCTCTCTCTCTCTCTCGCGCGCGCGCGCGCCACACCCCATATCGTCGATTTCCAACACAAACCAAGCCACGCATGTTGTATGGTCGATGCTCAGCACCACCGAAACAACACATGAAACCGTCACACGGACCAATCGCCGCCCTCTCTCTCTCTCTCGCGCGCGCGCGCGCCACACCCCATATCGTCGATTTCCAACACAAACCAAGCCACGCATGTTGTATGGTCGATGCTCAGCACCACCGAAACAACACATGAAACCGTCACACGGACCAATCGCCGCTCTCTGTCCAGATATATATACTACTGTAGTATATATATCGCCACACCTCGTATCGTCGATTTTCAACACAAACCAAACCGCGCGTGCTGTATGGTCGATACTCAGCACTAACGAAACAACAAATGAAACCGTAAAACGGACCAATCACCGCCCTCTCTCTTTCTCTCCCTCTCGCTTGCATCCAAACCCACCTCTCCCTTCTCCGCTGCTAGCTGAGAAGGTGTCTTCCCGTCTCCCCTCCTGCCCAAGTTGAGGTCGCCCCCCCTCCTCTCCAGCGCGATCGCCACGGAGACATGCCCCGCGTTTACAGCCGAGTGCATAGGGGTTTCCCCACCCTCGTCGAAGGCGTTCGGATCCCCACCGTTCTCCGTCAGCCAGGTGCAGACTCTCTGCTCAACGCGCGTTTTTCATGCCCATCATAGTGAGGCGGTAATGGCGAGGGTAGGGTGTGTGTGTGTGGGGGGGGGGGGGGGGTGCTGGTGTACTCATGGCATGCATCGTCGTAGTCGTATGGCCATAGACCCTCGCATCCCTAAGGGTACGGGAGGGGGGGGGCGGGGGGCGGGGTGTACTCATGTCATGCATGGCCGTAGACGTATGACCATAGACCGTCGTATCCCTCCGATACCGGAACGGAGCATGTCGGGCTTTCACCGACCAGGAAGGCATTTTTTGCACCAGGAGGGGGTGTACTTCATTTTCATGCATGGCCGTAGTCGTATGATGGGGGAGACGGACGTTGGACGAGCCAAACACTTCAACCACCACCGCCAAAACCAACACCCCCTCCACCCCCCCACCCCCACCACCGCCAACACCACCACCGTCACTATCCCCACTATGACCACAACTGCCACCACCAACACCACCAACACCATCGTCGCCAACACCAACATAACCAACACCAGCCACCACCACCACCACCACCACCACCACCACCACCACCACCCAGTCATCATCATCATCATCACCCAGTGACCAGTCACCACCACCACCACCACCAATACAAAAAAAACAGGTTCGCACCTGCACGGCAATAGCCACGGTGGAGTCGTTGTCGTGCCCACGGCGATGCCCGTCATACGCCGCGGCAAGGTGGAGCGGGGTTTCCCCCGTGTCGTTTTCCGTGCAGAGGAGGCCATGACGCCTGTCCAGGTCAAGGAACTCCATCGGCCACCTTTGATAAAAAATACCGGTAACAGAGCAGAACCCCGTCGTTTTTTGTGTTAGTTCTTTGTTCGGCCTTTTGTTGGCTGAACTTTTTGTGTGTTGTTTTTTCGTTTGATATTTCTGTTACTGTTGTGAAAAAGTATCGGCTCTGCTCCTAAAAACGGAATAACCCTTTGATTTGATGACTCATTTCCCTCGTTTCGTTTCAACCTATTCCGTTTCAACTTGATTCGTTTTGACTCGCTTCGTTTACACCCGTTTCAACCCGTTTGCTTTTGTTCTTCACTTTGTTAATGTTGTGCTATCCGGCACCCCCCTCCCTCCCCTCCCCTCCCCTCCCCTCCACCCCTTACGCCGCCCAAGGCCGGGAACTGAACTCGACGGGGCATGGGTGTCCGCACAGCGCTAGATGAACTCACTCTCGCTTTTCATTCCTCAACTCCTACGTACCAGCAACGTGAGAGACAAAATCCCCTCAAACCCTCCACCCTAGTCCACCCCATCCCCCTCCCCCCGTCTGCCGCAAGCAATGTCTGCCTGGTTGGTGAAAACCCAACGTGCTCCGTCCCGGCATTGTGGGAATGCGAGGGTCTATGGTTATACGACTACGTACGGCCATGAATGACATGAGCACTCCCCCCCCTCCCCCCCTCCCCCCCTCTATATGCGGACAAAGTCGATCATAACTGACTTCCGGGGCGGGGGGGGGGTCCGCAATGTGTCAGGCCAACTTACTCTCGCTTCTCGTTCCTGAAGTCGTAAAATCGGACCAGCACCCTGAGGGGTACCATCCACCGCTGCAGCTCCAGCTCGTCGCCGGCACGGAAGTACAGCCGACCCTGCCGTGTCGTATAATACGTGTCAGCACATCACAGGGGTAAGAAAGAAGCTTGGGTATATAAAAGCACAGGACACCTAGATAAGAAACAGGAAATATGATCTAGGCTGGGTTTCGTATTTGAGAGAGAGGGTGCTTTCTACACTAATTTCAAGATAACGACTCCCAATTTTCCTTGTTTTCCCTCTATAAATATCAGCCTGGCTTTCTTTACTGGCCTGTTTCTTATTAGGTAATAAGAAACAGGAAGTATGGTCCAGGCTGGGTTTCTTATTTGAGAAGAGGGGGTGCTTTCTACACTAATTTCAATATAACGACTCCCGAATTTATTGTTTTCCTCTCAACTCTCAAGCCTGGCTTTCTTAGCCTGTTTATTATTACTGTAGGTGTCCTGTACTGTACTGTAATTACACGAAGCACGCAGACTGAAGACCAGGTAGGTGCGAAAAAACAAACCACACGCAAAAATCGCAGATTGAACACTGCAAAATTGAGGAGTGAAGGTTGAAAATCGGTAATCAAACTCGAAAAAACAAAAACACAACATCGACAAGCCAGCGTGAATCGAGAATCGAGCATCGTTATCGGTTCGTGATTATAATCTAGAATCGAGAATCGACACCCAAGAAATCGGGCCAAGAAATCAGGAATCGAGAATCGAGAATCGAGAACCGAGAACCGAGAACCGAGAATCGAGAGCCTGGGAGGAACCAAGACAGTCGTCGAAGCTGGAAAAGAGTCGATGATCGAAATACGGATCAGATTCGAAACATAATTTATCACAGCAGCAGCAATAGCAGTCGGTTATGATAGCAGCGCCAACCACAATATAGCATCCAACACCATCACAACCACCCCAAAACCACCAACACCACCAACACCAGCACCACCACTACCCTGAACCTGCAGCGCTATTTGCCACCCGCACGATTACGGTTCGCGCTTCGCGATCTCTCGGTCTCTCCGGCGGCTCCTGCGGGGGGCCGATAACATTCTGCACCACTAAGGGCCGTGCTTATCAACGCAAGTTTTTTTTTATTATTTCTTTCTTTCTTGGTTTCCTAAAAAAAATCAGAAATAATCGGGAAAAAATGGGGGGGGGGGGATATTAAGCCGTCTATGTTTTTTGTTTTTTTTGTAACCCTCGCACGTCGTGAAATTCCCACTAAACTTCTCGTTTTGCATAAAAAAAAATGAAAACCAAGAAACAAAAAACGTCGAAACCTTCGTCGGCAAAACTTGCTTGGATAAGCACGGTTCAAATAGAGAGCAGGGGGCCTAGGTGTCAAATGGGGTCCGGGTTCGGACGGAATCAGGGTTAAGAGTGATGTGGGTGTTCCGACCAAAACAAAAACGATGGAGGTGAGGTCTATTTTGGGGGTTGGTCCGACGAAGCGGTCCTCGCTCTATTCTTAAAAATAAGGTGTGGTCCGACAAAGTGGTTCGCGCCCTATTACACTAAAACACTTTTAAAACAAGGTGTGGGTTGCAAATAGTGCTGCAGTTCTAGAAGTTTACACGTCGTAAGGCGCCGCCCTCAAAAGGGTCCCCTATAGTATTCGTATATAGGCGGCCGTGTAACTGAGCATCTCGTTTTCACTTCTTTTTTTTCATTCAAAATACGTCAAGCAATAAAAAATTAACACATGCGGGATACTATCATAACTTGTACTACCGTAGTTCGACCGTAGAATTGCACATATAAGGCGCGGCCCTCAAAAGGGGTCCCCTTTATTATAGGCGGCCGTGAAAATATGCAACCTCACTTCGCTTTTTTCTTTTCAAGAACAAACGTAAAACCAAAATGAAAAAAAAAACTTACCTCGCTATTCCTGCCCTCCATCATGAGAGGCGAGTGTAGCTCGAAGGCAAAGTTGACGTGCTCTGATCTCTTCAGCAGGCAGTGCTGCAGCATAATCACCTTTTTTTCGTGCAAGAATTTTGAAGACAAAACAAAAAAAAAAAATAGCAGTAGGATCGGCGGCCACATTGGAAAATGGAACGATGAAGGAGAAGGGAGACGGAAGAAGGTAGAATTGGAGGAGAATGGAAGCGGAGGGTGGGAGGAGGAGAGGGAGGGAGGGAGGGAGAGAGGGAGGGAGGGAGGGAGGGTGTAAGCAAAGAAGGAACAAAAACGAACAACACAAAAACGCACACAAAATGAAGCACCGCAAGGAAAGCCCGCTGGCATATCGTGAGACTTTCCAAGACGCCTCACGACAATAAAAAAAAAAACACACACACACACAACAGAAACGCGCTATACTGTTACGCCGGACCACCTGCTATAATAACAACAACAGAAAGCAGCGGCGTCACTGTTCTCCTGGGTTTACATATGGTTCCATGTGGCCCACCTCCCGGCATCGGCACACCTTTCCCCAAAAACAGAACACGGCAACACATTGCAACAACCTCTTTTGGGCTGGTCGCGACGAGCTGCCTCACAGTGTCACTATGGGACGCGTGCTGCGATCGAGGAATAAGGTATACCCTTTTTTGGCTGAAACGTTTTCTGAATGACGGGGGGGGGGGCTCCTTAAGGGCCCGTTTTAACGAAGAAAAACAAAATTCAATTTGGAAAAAAAAAACAAAAAAAAATCCGCTTTTCATTGGTCAGAACCCGCACCACCACCCCCAAGATTATACCCCCAAGATCCTAATCTTTGATGCTGGTGCGTGTGTTGACCAATGAAAAGCGGATTTGAAAAAAAAAAAATTCCAAATTGAATTTATTTTGTATTCGTTAATATGGGCCCCCTACGTAACCCCTTCCGAACTGAAAAAAAATGTCCGACACCAATTCCAAGTAGTTTGTCCACCAAATTCGTTGGACCAATTCTTAAGCGGGGTACACATAACCCAAAATCGTCCGATTTTCGTCCGATTTTCACCCCTCTTGTTCAAATATGTATTGCTGTATACAAAAATAGGTCATGGACTTGCTCATCGGGTAGGTCTTTTTTCGTTTCCCCTCCAAAATCTGTTTTCGGCGAGAGGTGGCATATGATAAAAAGAGCTTCTGAAGTTACCTAACGACGCATGCTACGATAGAGGTGCACCATGTTTTTTCTGAGCTCCTCACTTACGGAGCGTCATTCGTACCTCACCGAAAAAAAGATTTTTGGACGAAAATAAAAGTGCTGTCGGATGATAAATCTCATGACCTCATTCGTACCTCACCGAAAAAAAGATTTTGGACGAAAATAAAAGTGCTGTCGGATGATAAATCTCATGACCGAAGTATACTCTGAAAAATTATTCGGCACAAAAATGAAAAAAGTCCGACGAATTTGGGTTAAGGAGCCCGATCGTTCAGAAAACGATTCAGCCAGAAAGTGCTACCTCTACCGTAGCACTAGTCCTACCATCAGAAAAATACGTGCTTGCACGTCTACCGAGGCATGCGTCGTGGTCTTCGCTTCGGGGTGAACTCTGCACACCTTGGAGGGTTGTCTGTCTCCTTTCTTCTTGTAGTAGAACAGGGCGGGGCCGGCCTCCAGCGATCCCCCCTCGGAAGGCGCGAAGTGTTTCAGCTGGCACCATCTCTTCAGCCAGCGGTCCGTCTCTCTGAACGCGATCGGTTAAATAATAAGCACTCGATCAATAAACCAGTAATATCAATCAATCAATCGATCGATCAATCAAGCGACCAATGAAACAAGCAAGCAAGCAATTCAATCGGTGCGCGTATGAACATAATATTGAATAATTTAGTCAGCCAACCAATCAAAGAATCAATCAATCAACCAATCAAACAGTCAACCCAATCAATAAATCTATAATCGAGCAGCCAACCATGCCAGCAAGCAAGTCAATCGGTGCATGTCTGAACTAATCAAATGACCGATCAACCCAATAATCAATCAACCCATAAAACAACACAAACTACGTTAAAAAGGGGGGATATTCTCCCCTTCCCCGCGCACCACACCAAACAATCCTCCGTCAGACAAGACAAGAAAGCAAGATGACGAGAACGACAAGAAAAGACCAATACGGGACGACACAAGACGACGCGAGACGACACAGCGCAAGACAAGATAGGACGAGACAACGTAACCAACACAACACGACACAACACAATACAACACAACACAACACAACACAACACAACACAACACAACACAACACAACNAACAGACGAACCAAGATCATAGATAACAGACGAACCAAGATCATCCAGTCTACTACTACTGCTGCTTTCTGGGTAGAAGAACAGCCACCAGAAGATCACACGTGGCTGTCCTGTCCGCCCACCAGACGGAACATCATCTATATACCGCCTGCTGCAAGAACACCAGCCACCACCACCACCACCACCACCACCACCACCACCACCCAGTCATCATCATCATCATCACCCAGTGACCAGTCACCACCACCACCACCACCACCAATACAAAAAAAACAGGTTCGCACCTGCACGGCAATAGCCACGGTGGAGTCGTTGTCGTGCCCACGGCGATGCCCGTCATACGCCGCGGCAAGGTGGAGCGGGGTTTCCCCCGTGTCGTTTTCCGTGCAGAGGAGGCCATGACGCCTGTCCAGGTCAAGGAACTCCATCGGCCACCTTTGATAAAAAATACCGGTAACAGAGCAGAACCCCGTCGTTTTTTGTGTTAGTTCTTTGTTCGGCCTTTTGTTGGCTGAACTTTTTGTGTGTTGTTTTTTCGTTTGATATTTCTGTTACTGTTGTGAAAAAGTATCGGCTCTGCTCCTAAAAACGGAATAACCCTTTGATTTGATGACTCATTTCCCTCGTTTCGTTTCAACCTATTCCGTTTCAACTTGATTCGTTTTGACTCGCTTCGTTTACACCCGTTTCAACCCGTTTGCTTTTGTTCTTCACTTTGTTAATGTTGTGCTATCCGGCACCCCCCTCCCTCCCCTCCCCTCCCCTCCACCCCTTACGCCGCCCAAGGCCGGGAACTGAACTCGACGGGGCATGGGTGTCCGCACAGCGCTAGATGAACTCACTCTCGCTTTTCATTCCTCAACTCCTACGTACCAGCAACGTGAGAGACAAAATCCCCTCAAACCCTCCACCCTAGTCCACCCCATCCCCCTCCCCCCGTCTGCCGCAAGCAATGTCTGCCTGGTCGGTGAAAACCGGACGGGCTCCGTGCGGGCTCCGTCCGGGCATGGTAGGGATGCGACGGCTCTATGGTTATACGACTACGTACGGCCATGAATGACATGAGCACTCCCCCCCCTCCCCCCCTCCCCCCCTCTATATGCGGACAAAGTCGATCATAACTGACTTCCGGGGCGGGGGGGGGGTCCGCAATGTGTCAGGCCAACTTACTCTCGCTTCTCGTTCCTGAAGTCGTAAAATCGGACCAGCACCCTGAGGGGTACCATCCACCGCTGCAGCTCCAGCTCGTCGCCGGCACGGAAGTACAGCCGACCCTGCCGTGTCGTATAATACGTGTCAGCACATCACAGGGGTAAGAAAGAAGCTTGGGTATATAAAAGCACAGGACACCTAGATAAGAAACAGGAAATATGATCTAGGCTGGGTTTCGTATTTGAGAGAGAGGGTGCTTTCTACACTAATTTCAAGATAACGACTCCCAATTTTCCTTGTTTTCCCTCTATAAATATCAGCCTGGCTTTCTTTACTGGCCTGTTTCTTATTAGGTAATAAGAAACAGGAAGTATGGTCCAGGCTGGGTTTCTTATTTGAGAAGAGGGGGTGCTTTCTACACTAATTTCAATATAACGACTCCCGAATTTATTGTTTTCCTCTCAACTCTCAAGCCTGGCTTTCTTAGCCTGTTTATTATTACTGTAGGTGTCCTGTACTGTACTGTAATTACACGAAGCACGCAGACTGAAGACCAGGTAGGTGCGAAAAAACAAACCACACGCAAAAATCGCAGATTGAACACTGCAAAATTGAGGAGTGAAGGTTGAAAATCGGTAATCAAACTCGAAAAAACAAAAACACAACATCGACAAGCCAGCGTGAATCGAGAATCGAGCATCGTTATCGGTTCGTGATTATAATCTAGAATCGAGAATCGACACCCAAGAAATCGGGCCAAGAAATCAGGAATCGAGAATCGAGAATCGAGAACCGAGAACCGAGAACCGAGAATCGAGAGCCTGGGAGGAACCAAGACAGTCGTCGAAGCTGGAAAAGAGTCGATGATCGAAATACGGATCAGATTCGAAACATAATTTATCACAGCAGCAGCAATAGCAGTCGGTTATGATAGCAGCGCCAACCACAATATAGCATCCAACACCATCACAACCACCCCAAAACCACCAACACCACCAACACCAGCACCACCACTACCCTGAACCTGCAGCGCTATTTGCCACCCGCACGATTACGGTTCGCGCTTCGCGATCTCTCGGTCTCTCCGGCGGCTCCTGCGGGGGGCCGATAACATTCTGCACCACTAAGGGCCGTGCTTATCAACGCAAGTTTTTTTTTATTATTTCTTTCTTTCTTGGTTTCCTAAAAAAAATCAGAAATAATCGGGAAAAAATGGGGGGGGGGGGATATTAAGCCGTCTATGTTTTTTGTTTTTTTTGTAACCCTCGCACGTCGTGAAATTCCCACTAAACTTCTCGTTTTGCATAAAAAAAAATGAAAACCAAGAAACAAAAAACGTCGAAACCTTCGTCGGCAAAACTTGCTTGGATAAGCACGGTTCAAATAGAGAGCAGGGGGCCTAGGTGTCAAATGGGGTCCGGGTTCGGACGGAATCAGGGTTAAGAGTGATGTGGGTGTTCCGACCAAAACAAAAACGATGGAGGTGAGGTCTATTTTGGGGGTTGGTCCGACGAAGCGGTCCTCGCTCTATTCTTAAAAATAAGGTGTGGTCCGACAAAGTGGTTCGCGCCCTATTACACTAAAACACTTTTAAAACAAGGTGTGGGTTGCAAATAGTGCTGCAGTTCTAGAAGTTTACACGTCGTAAGGCGCCGCCCTCAAAAGGGTCCCCTATAGTATTCGTATATAGGCGGCCGTGTAACTGAGCATCTCGTTTTCACTTCTTTTTTTTCATTCAAAATACGTCAAGCAATAAAAAATTAACACATGCGGGATACTATCATAACTTGTACTACCGTAGTTCGACCGTAGAATTGCACATATAAGGCGCGGCCCTCAAAAGGGGTCCCCTTTATTATAGGCGGCCGTGAAAATATGCAACCTCACTTCGCTTTTTTCTTTTCAAGAACAAACGTAAAACCAAAATGAAAAAAAAAACTTACCTCGCTATTCCTGCCCTCCATCATGAGAGGCGAGTGTAGCTCGAAGGCAAAGTTGACGTGCTCTGATCTCTTCAGCAGGCAGTGCTGCAGCATAATCACCTTTTTTTCGTGCAAGAATTTTGAAGACAAAACAAAAAAAAAAAATAGCAGTAGGATCGGCGGCCACATTGGAAAATGGAACGATGAAGGAGAAGGGAGACGGAGGAGAAGGCAGATGGAGGAGAATGGAGGGAGGGGGGGGGAGGGAGGGAGGGAGGGAGGGAGAGAGGGAGGGAGGGAGGGAGGGTGTAAGCAAAGAAGGAACAAAAACGAACAACACAAAAACGCACACAAAATGAAGCACCGCAAGGAAAGCCCGCTGGCATATCGTGAGACTTTCCAAGACGCCTCACGACAATAAAAAAAAAAACACACACACACACAACAGAAACGCGCTATACTGTTACGCCGGACCACCTGCTATAATAACAACAACAGAAAGCAGCGGCGTCACTGTTCTCCTGGGTTTACATATGGTTCCATGTGGCCCACCTCCCGGCATCGGCACACCTTTCCCCAAAAACAGAACACGGCAACACATTGCAACAACCTCTTTTGGGCTGGTCGCGACGAGCTGCCTCACAGTGTCACTATGGGACGCGTGCTGCGATCGAGGAATAAGGTATACCCTTTTTTGGCTGAAACGTTTTCTGAATGACGGGGGGGGGGGCTCCTTAAGGGCCCGTTTTAACGAAGAAAAACAAAATTCAATTTGGAAAAAAAAAACAAAAAAAAATCCGCTTTTCATTGGTCAGAACCCGCACCACCACCCCCAAGATTATACCCCCAAGATCCTAATCTTTGATGCTGGTGCGTGTGTTGACCAATGAAAAGCGTATTTGAATTTTATTTTTTTCGAAATTGAATTTATTTTGTACTCGTTAATATGGGCCCTAAGGTAGCCCCTTCATTCAAAAACTAAAAATCAGCCGAAAAGTGCTACCTCTATCGTAGCGGCATTGCTGTGCCATTAACAAGGGGAAGGGCAAGCACGTTTTCCACCGTGTTCAGGCACCTCGTAGGAATGGTTTCATCTCGACCGCCTCCGTCGTCATGATGAGGTGTGCCGCCACGGTAAACATTGATTGATAATCGAAGGCACTCGTACACGCGTTGCAGTTTGTTTTCTGTTGCCCCATCTTCCTATCTTTTCCACCACACTAACTACCCGACTTGCAGTCCACCCGTTTTTCCGTTGAGGGGTATGATACGCAACCACGATCGATCCCGTTCGCTCCTCGTTCTTTGAAGAGGTTCTCGTGTTGTTGCAAACGAAGCCCCATACGTCCTCTCCCTTGTTACCAAATGATTTATGGCACGGTTTGCTTGCTTTGTGGCCCCACCCGTACACCCTCCCGATCTCACCCAGCGGTACTGTCGTGTCGTGCTAAGGGGAGAGGCATTTTCTCCCAACGGTGCCACTACCATTGTGCTGAGAGGGGGGCACTTTCTCCCAACGGTACCGTCGTGCCAAGGGAAGGCGCACCTTTTCCACCGTGTTCATCCCCCTCGTAGGAATAAATTCCTTCCCAACAATCGTCGTCATGAGGGAGGGGGTGAACCCATGTCACGCATGACCGTAGTCGTATGACCATAGACGCTCGCATCCCTATACACAATGCCGAGACATGGGGGGGGGGGGG
>MEHQ01001377.1:299420-317427 GCA_008828725.1 Saccharina japonica | reverse complement strand
TGGGTGGTGGTGGTGGGTGGTTTTGGTTGTATTCGGGGAGGTGTTGCTGTTGGTGGTGTTGGCGGTGGTGGTGGTGTTGGTGGTGGTGATGGTGGCGGTGGTGGTGGTGTTGGTGTTGGTGTTGATATATACTGTATTGGCGTTGTCGTTGGTGGTGCTGGAGTTGACGTTGGTATTGTCGGTGGTGGTGGTGATGGGAGCGGGGGGGGGCTGTACTCATGTCGTGGACGGCCGTAGTCGTATGACCATAGACCCTCGCATCCCTACAATGCCGGGACGGAGCACGTTGGGTTTTCACCAACCAGGCAGACATTGCTTGCACCAAGCGCGAAGCACCGTGAGGTATTGGGCAAGTCGCATTGAGGGTGAGCTGCATCCTGCTAAGAACCGCCTGTGAGGCGGACTTGCATAGGGGGGGGGGGCAAGCCTTACCGCAATGCGAGTGGTGGCGTCGTTTTTGGTAGCGGCGTCCTCGGCCGCGGCCTTTTCCACGACGGCAGCGAAGGTCCTCCTCCCTTCGATACCGCGGAACGCCGCCTGTACGAATATACACACGATGGCGACGGGAGTAAGCGAGGTTTTCAATATCACAGCAACAGCAACACACAACAACAACAACAACAACAACAACAACAACAGCAACAACAACAACAACAACAACAACAACAACAACCACAACAACAAAAGGGCTGGATACATGTATCTCAAACGAAACCGCCGAAACCGTTGTTTGCACCAGACAGACAGAGAGACAGAGAGTCGTTGGCCGATGAGAGAAAGAGCCGTCGATGAGAGCACAAGAGAGGGAGAGAAACAGACATAATCGTTGATGACAGATGGAAGAAGTGGGAGAGATGGGGAGAGGGGGGGGGGCGTACTCATTCGTTGCTTGCCTTAGTCATGTAAACATTGACCACGCATCTCTTTCGAGACGGAGGGGGGTGCTCGCGTTTGGTGTGATACACCTTGATTGCCCCGTAGATTCAGGTGCTGCATGTTTCAACCCAACCCAGGACACATGTCCCAGACCATGCACAAGTTATACGCCTCCCACTTCGGCAACACACGAGAGCTAGATCATAAAAAATAGGCAAGGAAGTACACCTGCCCCGGAACGGTATTGGAATCGACCGTCTGTCAAAGGCTGTGTGTAATGGAAAAAACGTCCAGTATCGTGGGCCTGCACGCACTGCTTTTGCTTCCGTTCGTCCGAAAGGAATGGAAATAAAAGGCATTGGCTGCAAAAACAACCGACCTGAATCAAGACGACGCTCTCCTTGTACTTGGCGTAACGCCTCCGAGCGAGGAAACCCCTCACGATCGCCGACGTCGACACCTGGTATTGGGGGGAAGCGGGGAGGAGGAGAAAAGGGATTGAATAGAGCTTAGGTTTCATATTTTCCTTTTTTTTTCTTTCTTGTTCCGATCGTTTTGCTGTTGTGATTTTGTGATTCTGTGAATGGTGATTCGAGTTATGATTATGTGATTGTATTGTGGTGTGCTTGTGGTTGCGACTTGTTGTGCGTGTGGTTGACCACTGTGGTTGATTGAGCTTGTTGTTC
This sequence comes from Saccharina japonica, assembly GCA_008828725.1. Lineage (NCBI taxonomy): Eukaryota > Phaeophyceae > Laminariales > Laminariaceae > Saccharina > Saccharina japonica. The sequence goes on along the minus strand of MEHQ01001377.1, from coordinate 315,865 downwards.
TTGTTGTGTTTGTAAATTGGCTGCGCTTGCTGCGTGTCGTGGTCGTGCTGGAAATCGTGGCTGTTGGGTGTGGTGGTGGCGCTTGCTATCATACGATAGAGGGCAGCACTTTTGGGGGCTGAAACGTTTGCTGAACGATCGGGCTCCTTAACCCCTTCAGAACTGAAAAAAAAATGTCCCAAACTAATTCCAAGTAGTTTGTCCCCCAAATACGTGGGACCAGTTCTTAGGGGGTTAACCCAAAACTCGTCGGACTTTTTTCATTGCTGTGTTGCAATATTTTTCGGAGTATACTTAGTTCATCGGGTAGCACTGTTAGTTTCCTCAAAAAACATATTTTTCGGCGAGGTATGGAGCTCCTCAAGTGATTGACCACCCTAAAAAAAAAAAACATGTTGCACCTCTATCGTAGCTTGCGTCTGGTATAAAGTAGTAGTTGCGGCTGGGTTGTGAATGCAGGGGCTGCTGTTGATGCCATTGTGGTTACCATTGTGGTTCTGGTTGTGGGTGGTGGCGGTGGTGGTGGTGGTGGTAGTGGTGGTGTTGTGGCCGTTGATAGTGTTGTGTTTGTGGACGTCGCTATTTCGTGTACATGGCTGATGTTGCTGTCGTGGTTGTCTTCGTGCCTGTGGTCGCTCTCGGCAAAAACAAATAATCTGCAAAAACAATTCCGGAATGGGAACAAGCCCAACAAAAGAGGAATACTAAAATACCACTACTGTGCGTACTGCTGAGATTTACACGTACAGCAGTAGTAAAAGTAAAGTAGTGCAGCGGTAGTTCCCTACATATTTAATAAACCAACAAGGTTCCGTGTTACTGGGTGAACAACCCTACCCTTGGTTACTTCTGCGACACACAGATAGGAAAAGCCGACACCATTTAGTTTTTTTTAAACGTCGCTATGAACGCTTCGCTGCCACAAGCCAGTTGTCCCCTCGGACAGATCTGATAGATCACATACATCAGACAAATAATTCCCGGTTGATGATCTAGATATCCCAGAGGGAAGATATGTTCCTGATCTGTATGATCTAGCTCGTGCTCGCGGGTGTGGGAGCCGTATAGTCTGCGCCGTCAAGCACATGTTTCGTGGGTTGCATCTGTACTATACATGTAGATCCTGCATAAACTCTCACAGCGGCAGGCGAAGAACCAGATGATCTAGATCATGATCTATCTGTAGATTATATTTCTGTAGATGATCTGGATCGTGATCTATATGTAGGGTCTAGATCATGATATATCTGTAAATGATCTAGATCGTGATCCATCTGTAGATGATCTATGTCATGATATATCTGTAGATGATCTAGATCGTGATCCATCTGTAGATGATCTAGATCATGATATATATGTAGATGATCTAGATCGTGATCGATCTGTAGATGATCTAGATCATGATCTATCTGTAGATGATCTCGATCATGATCTATCGGTAGATGATCTAGATCATGATCTAGATATGCCCGAGTTGTGACTTTTTTTCGAGAACAAATGACGAATATCACTTACATCAGCAACCAAAAGAAAAGTTGTGTGCGGTGGTAAATACAGAGTCTCGACGTATCGACTATTCATCGAAATCGTATCGATTCGATTTCCGGTTAACCGGCATCGTATCGAAGTCGATTTTTCGTATCGAGCTCGACTACGTATCGGCCGATATATGCCATCATTTTTGTTTTGTTCATCGGTATCGCATCGAACTCGATTACCGTATCCAATCGATATCGATTCGATTCTTGGTTTATCGTATCATATCCATCATTCTTTTAGTCTATCGGTATATCGTATCAAAGTCAGGTTATCGTATCCATCCCTTTTTTTTTTAACAATAGCAGTGTCGTCTCGAACTCGATCATTGTATATATCGAACTCGATGTCGATTCTTCTTCGATACCCTTCATTCAATATCCTAAAAATTTGAATCTGCAGGAATCCCTTACGTTGCCTGACAGACCGGGTACAGTAATATGACATACACCTGAAGCTCGACGACACGCTTCTGCTTCCTCCTTTCCAAGAAACCTCTTGCGGCTGCCTGCAGTACGGTGGCGCTGTCATTCCTGTAAGAGGCCGAGTTGGGGTGGGGGCAGGGGCGGGAGCGGAAGCAGGGGGGCTGCAATATCGATACTCGGCGGCATTCATGGTGGTTGATCGTGATGATGATAATGGTGATGATGATGATGGTGATGATAGTGATGCTGATGACGACAATCGTGATGATAATGACGATAATCGTGATGATGATGATGGTGGTGATAGGGATGATGGTATCGATATGAAAAAGGGTAATGGCACAGTAATGGTATTGCTAAAGCTAATGAAAATGGTGGTGATGAGGATGATGACGGTGACGATGTTAATGCTAATGATCATCGAAATTATACTGATCATGATAGTGAAAGTGATAGTGATATATGATAATTATAATGATGACGATAATAGTAATGTTAATGATGATGATCATGATAATGATAATAATGATCAAGATAGAGATAAAGATAATGGCAATGATAATGATAATGATACTGATAATGATAATGATAATGATAGTGATGATAAGGATAAGGATAATGATGATCATGAGCATGATGATGATGATAATGACAATGACAATGACAATGAGAGTGAGAAAGAAGGATAAGGATAATGATAAGGATAATGAGAATGAGAATGAGAATGAGAACGATAATGATAAGGAACGGATAATGATTATGATTATGATTATGATAATGATAATGATAATGATTATGATTATGATAATGATAATGATAATGATAATGATAAGGATAATGATAATGACGATGATAATGATACTGATACTGATACTGATACTGATAATGATAATAAACATAATAATTATAATGATCGTGATAATATAAATGATTAAGAAAATGATAATGATAATGATAATAATGGTGGTTATGGTGATGGTGATGATGATGATGACTACGATGATGGTAATGATGATGACGATGATTATGGTGATGGTGATGATCACAGTGATGTTAATGACAGTGATGCTCTCACACTATGACATACCCGGAAACGTATTTACCTGAGATCAAGCCCGTGGTCACGAAAAAACAAAATAAAATATGCGACAAGCGACAATCGGTTGCAACACCCCCTCGAAAACCCGCGACACCAACCGCGTCCTACGTGTGCCGCCCCCACCCTCCGCCGACACCCTCGTTAAACCATATCGACCCTCTCCCTCTCCCACCCACCCCCTCATCCAACCCTCCCTCCCACGCCATCCATTCACCGCCTGCCCCCCCCAACCACACCCACCCAACCCCCTACTCCACTCCCACTCCGCTTCGAAACTCCGACCCGATCGGTCTCCCACCTACACCTTCCCTCTCCCCTATCCTCACCAAGGCACATGAAACCCCCGCACGGTATGAGCACCTCCCCCCATCCCCCAGCCCCCCAATAGACCCGTCCACACCTACCCAAACCTCCACAGGCGAACACCCATTCACCTCCAATACGGTCACCTGTACCGCCCCAGCTCCATCCACCCGCACTCTCACCCCCCCTGCTCCGTCTCGAAAGGGATGTTTGGTCAATGGTCAAATGATTAAGGCAAGCAACAAAAGAGTACCCCCCCCCGCCCCTCCCCGTCCGCCCCCCCCATGCCCTCCCCCTGGCCCCACTCATCGGCCCTCCCAAACCTTCCCCCCCTGCTTCGCACCCCTCCCCATCCCCATCCCCGCCCCGCCACTCACACCTTCCCCACCCCCCCCACCACCACACCACCAGACACCACACACATCACTACCACCACGCAACACCACCCCAACAACAACAACAACAACAACAACCCACACACCCCTCAACATTCCTCGCTCAAAAGTCGAACCCGAAATGTTACCCACCTGCTGTTTGCCGCCTCTCCGCTGCCTCTCTGAAGACGGAATTGGAATCCTGACGGCCTCCTCCTGCCTCTTGGCCAGAAGCTTCTGCGCTTTCCTCATGCGGACGACCGCCTGAAGGGCGATGGTCGCCCGCCGCGCCTCCTTGTACCTGCAAAAAACCCCACCAATCGTCGAAAAATAAGCAAAAATGACAATGATATATTAAAATGGGAGTTACATATCACAGCTGTTGTTTTTTAATTGTTTTTTAATATATACTCAAGAACATATGAAAAATGATTGTGCAAAAATGAAAATGGGAGTTACATATATATATGAAAACTGATTATGAAAAATGAAAAAGATGACCAGCCTGAAAGGCGATGGTCGCTCGCCGGGCCTCCTTTCGTACCTGCGAATAAAAACACCACCATCGAGAACGGTCACATACAGTAAAAATGAGGATGAAAAGGAATAAGAAAAAAAAACGGCAACGAAATTGGATTGATTAAATTCGAACACGACAGTTTTTTATAGTTCCTTGGTTAAGGAGTGTGTTAGTCAACGATAAATCTTGCCTTGTAAGGCATACGCCTTATTGGGTAGAGTCTCTCGGTTAGGGAGAAGTATACAAAGAGTCAGTAATAGTCAGAAATGTTCAGGCCAAAACGCGCTCGTCTTGGTTAAGGAGTGTGTTAAATCAACTGATAAGGCTGCCTTACAAGGCATGCGCCTTATTGGGTAGTCAACGAGTATACTAGTCAGCAATAGTCAGAAATAGCCACTCAGAAATGTTTCGGCCCAAAAACAATGCTACAGTACAAACGGGATGGGAAAAAAAAAAAAAAAAAATTACACTACCCTTAGGGAAAAAACGCGGAAAACGGTGGATGTGTTCAATTACAGAGACGGCTTGCTGGGAGGTTGTCCTCCACAACTACTGTAGACGAGGTGCGGGATTGATACATATTTCCGCAGCTCGCGCGATGAACGAAGGACGCTCATACCGTGGCACTCGTCTACACACCTTCGCCTGGCCTCGTGACCCCGAGCCATCCTCATGGAGAGGGTAACCGCGCAGCCCCCTGCCTCGCCCAGCGCCGCTCTTCGCCGCGCCCCCTCCACAAGGACTGGATTCGAAACGGCAGATGAAGTAGTGTAGCTTCAACGCCCCTCGGAGGCGTTGAGACCGTCGTTTCTAAACAACAGCAAAGAGACATGAGGGAAAAGAGGTAAAGCTCCAGCGTAAGCATAAGGGTAAGGTCAGGTAAGGAAAAGAGAAAGGAAGACGGAGCGTGGGGAAGGCAGAGGTAAGAGGTCATGGGGGGGAACGTGGGGGGGGGGGGGGGGGGGGCTGTACTTCGATTGTCTGCTGCCTTGTAATCGTATGACCATTAACCCGCATCCTTTCATGCGCTGGGGGGGGGGGTGCACTTCAGTATACTCATGCATGGGCCGTAGTCGTATGACATAGACCCTCGCATCAATGAATGCCGGGACGGAGCATGTCGAGTTTTCACCGACCAGGCAGACATTGCGAGCACCAAGCGCGAAGCGCCGTGAGGTGTTGGGCGAGTCGCATGAAGGGTGAGCTGCATCCTACTGAAACCCTTGTGAGGTCGGACTTGACAGTACGGGGGGGGGTGTACTCATGTCGTGCACGGCCGTAATCGTATGGCCATAGACCGGGGGGGGGCGTACTCATTTGTTGCTTGCCTTAGTCATTTGACCATTGACCACGCATCCCTTTCGAGACGGAGCAGGGGGGGGGGGGGGAGGGAATTAAGGGGGGGAAGTCGAAGTAGGACAGGGAGAGGCAAAGGGAGAACGGGAAATGAGGGGGAGGGGCGCGCGCGCGCAGGGGGGTATACTCATGACATATATGGCCGTAGTCGTATGACCATAGACCTTCGCATCCCTACAATGCAGGGACCGAGCAGGTCGGGTTTTCACCGAACCAGGCAGACATTGCTAGCACCAAGCGCGAAGCGCGCGGGGGGGGGCGGGGGGCGTACTCATTTGTTGCTTGCTTTAGTCATTTGACCATTGACCACGCATCCCTTTCGAGACGGAGAGGGGGGGGGGGGTGTACTCATGTCGTGCACGGCCGTAGTTGTATGACCATAGACCCTCGCATCCCTACAATGCCGGGACGGAGCACGTTGGGTTTCCACCAACCAGGCGGAGGGGGGGGTGGAGGGGGGGGCAAAAGTATGATGTACATGCCGCGTGTATGCGCCCTCGAAAGTCAGTTGAGCGGTCGCGTGCTATGATACCAAAAATGTGCATGGTGACTCGAGAACGCGGCCAACATAGCATGTCAAAATCCGAGTACACACGAAGAGAGTTTATAGGTGTCGCTAGGAAACCCGCGCAGCAGGAGGATAGTTGAACCTGTCGTCAAATTGTGTGCGTTGAACCCGGTTTCTGTCGGTTGGACCGCTCCGTTTGTTGGCACCGTGAAATATACATATATATACAGCTTCCTCCCTCCCAGAAATGGTCCTCATTTGTTGGCACCGTGATATATATATATATACTTCAGTTATAATATATATATATATATATTTTTAAGGCATTAGTTCGTGAAAAGAAACGTGGCGTTCATTATGCAGAGAGATAGAAAGAGAGAGAAAGAGAAGTGGCGGTGTGATACGCCGTCAGTAGTTTTCTTCGTGTGTCGTACTTGTACTATATAATACGTACTGCCCCGTGTCAGGGGAGTGGGGGGAGCAAGCGACGTGTTTTGTAAGTCCAGACCTGTGTAAAGTAGACCGAACGAACGAACAAAAAAAAAACAACAAAAAACGTGGCCCTAAATATTTGCCGTGACATATCATTATCGTGTCCCTCTTTTGCTCAATGATAATTTAACTCTATTGTTAATATGACGCGTGATACGATAGAGGTCGTAGTAGCAAGTATTGTCTGAAACACTCCAGACTATCTGTTTTTGACTGGCTTTGATCGCTTTGCGGACCCTTTCGGGTTCCACTTTTATTTCAGTATACCTTTTTTGGGTAAGTTAGCCTGTGACCACGGGAATCGACCGTGTCAAGTGTTGGATTAGTACGGACAGATGGAGGTACTGGATAGAGAGACCGGCACGGTTTTTAATGTGAAGACAACAACAACAACAGTCTCCTTGACCCCAAAACCGCCGGACTTTTTGATTCTTGCGTTAGGGTCCATATTAACGAGTATGAAATAAATTCAATTTGGGAAAAATAAAATTCAAATACGCTTTTCACTCGTCAACACACGCACCAGCACCCCCCAAGATCCTCATCGTTGGTGCTGGTGCGTGTGTTGACCAATGAAAAGCGGATTTGATTTTTTGTTTTTCCAAATTGTTTTTTTTTGTTTCTTCGTTAAAACGGGCCCTTACAATATTTTTCATCGTTTGCTTGGGTCATGGAACCGTTCATCGGGTACATAGTAGCACTTACAGTTTCCTCCAAAATAAGTTGTTGGGTGGGGGTGTAGAGCTCCTCGAGTGACCGCAGTCAAAAATAACATGGTGCACCTCTATCGCATAAAGCATGCCATCATTATGCAGAGATCGTGAACTGTGGGAATCGATTATCTTATGCTGCTAAGATGATCTATAGATGATCTGTAGATGATCTGTTAGATCCGAGATGATATTGTAGATGGATCTATAAGTTATCTGTAGACGCTCTGTAGATGATCTGTAGATATCTGTAGATGATCTCGCTGGAGTGGTCTGTAAGATTTATCTGTGGATGCGTCTGTTAGAATTTATCTAGTAGATGATCTTAGATGGTCTGTAGATGATCTCTTGATGATCTGTAGATGATTTATCTGTAGATGATGTGTCCGAGGTGTGAAGAGTTTCGATACGATATCCAACACTGCTGTACGTAGTTGTTACCGCCTTCCCTGTTTTCGTGACGCCGCCTCCGCCGCCGCCACCGCGTACCACCTCTATCGTATTGGACTCTATCATCTGTTTGCGCTTCAACTGGACAATGTTGCGTTAGTACCTCCTTGCGCAAATTAGTTCATAATTTCAAACCCCCCCCTCGCCCCCCCCGCCCCCCCGGGGGGGGGGCAAACCCCCCCCCCCCCCCCCCCCTCTCCCATTCCCCCCTGTCCCTCTCCTCGTCCGTCCTTCCTTAGTTCCTTCCTTCCGTCACCTGAAGGGTCACGTCCGCTGCGGGTGTCTCCTCCTCGAGAGTCTGGCAGCGGCCTTGCACCCACCGGTACAGCCGTTCGTAGGCGGTCTCTTGATGCTGGCTCAGGTGCTCCAGGAGTTCGAACCTGCCACCCAAGGAGGCAAACACAAAGAAACCATGTTTTTCGTAGTTTGTGTTTTTTTTGTGTTTTCGATTTTGTGCTTTTGTGAATTTTTGTTATTTTTATGTTGTTTCAGCTTTCGGGTTTTTGGTTGGTTATTCGTGCTTACTTTTCTTCATTTTTGTATGTTTCCCTTGCACGAAGGTTTCGGGCCTGCTCTGCTCGTGACTTACGACAGACCACACACTTGACTGTGCAACACACATCTCCCACCTTGGGTTAATTCGACGAAACGGCTGACCAGGTATACCAATAGCGACGCCAACAACAGCGACATCAGCAGCACACAGCACTACCAACACTGCCAGCACCAACACCAGCACCAACATCAACACCAACACCAACAACATCAACACCACCACCAACACCACCCCCAACAACAACAACAACAACAACAACACCACCACCCCTCAACATCCTCGCTCAAAAGTCGAACCCGAAATGTTACCCACCTGCGTTTGCCGCCTCTCCGCTGCCATCCTCTGAAGACGGATTGAATCCTGACGGCCTCCTCCTGCCTCTTGGCCAGAAGCTTCTGCGCTTTCCTCATGCGGACGACCGCCTGAAGGGCGATGGTCGCCCGCCGCGCCTCCTTGTACCTGCAAAAAACCCCACCAATCGTCGAAAAATAAGCAAAAATGACAATGATATATTAAAATGGGAGTTACATATCACAGCTGTTGTTTTTTAATTGTTTTTTAATATATACTCAAGAACATATGAAAAACGATTGTGCAAAAATGAAAATGGGAGTTACATATATATATATGAAAACCGATTATGAAAAATGAAAAAGATGACCAGCCTGAAAGGCGATGGTCGCTCGCCGGGCCTCCTTTCGTACCTGCGAATAAAAACACCACCATCGAGAACGGTCACATACAGTAAAAATGAGGATGAAAAGGAATAAGAAAAAAAAACGGCAACGAAATTGGATTGATTAAATTCGAACACGACAGTTTTTTATAGTTCCTTGGTTAAGGAGTGTGTTAGTCAACGATAAATCTTGCCTTGTAAGGCATACGCCTTATTGGGTAGAGTCTCTCGGTTAGGGAGAAGTATACAAAGAGTCAGTAATAGTCAGAAATGTTCAGGCCAAAACGCGCTCGTCTTGGTTAAGGAGTGTGTTAAATCAACTGATAAGGCTGCCTTACAAGGCATGCGCCTTATTGGGTAGTCAACGAGTATACTAGTCAGCAATAGTCAGAAATAGCCACTCAGAAATGTTTCGGCCCAAAAACAATGCTACAGTACAAACGGGATGGGAAAAAAAAAAAAAAAAAATTACACTACCCTTAGGGAAAAAACGCGGAAAACGGTGGATGTGTTCAATTACAGAGACGGCTTGCTGGGAGGTTGTCCTCCACAACTACTGTAGACGAGGTGCGGGATTGATACATATTTCCGCAGCTCGCGCGATGAACGAAGGACGCTCATACCGTGGCACTCGTCTACACACCTTCGCCTGGCCTCGTGACCCCGAGCCATCCTCTGGAGGGTAACCGCGGCAGCCCCCTGCCTCGCCAGCGCCGCTCTCGCCGCCGCCCCCCTCCACAAGGACTGGATCCGAACGGCCAGATGGAAGTAGTGTAGCTTCAACGCCCCTCGGAGGCGCTTGAGACCGTCGTTTCTAAACAACAGCAAGAGACATGAGGGAAAGGGTAAAGCTCCAGCGTAAGCATAAGGGTAAGGGTCAGGTAAGGAAAAGAGAAAGGAACAGAGAGCGTGAAGGCAGGGATAAAGACATCATGAACGTGGGCGGGGGTGGGGGGGGGGGGCGTACTCATTTGTTGCTTGCCTTAGTAATTTGACCATTGACCACGCATCCCTTTCGAGACGTGGGGGGGGGGGGCACTTCAGTTTCATGCATGGCCGTAGTCGTATAATATGACCATAGACTCGCATCCCTACATGCCGGGAGGAGCAGTCGGGTTTTCACCGACCGGGAGGCCATTTCTACGCACCAAGCGCGAAGCGCCGTGAGGTTTGGGCGAGTCGCATGAAGGGTGAGCTGCATCCTACTAAGAACCGCTTGTGAGGTGGATTGCATATGGACGACAGCTTCGTAATGTGAGGCAGGCGGGGGGGGGCGTACATCATTTGTTGCTTGCCTCAGTCATTTGGACCATTGACCACGCATCCCTTTCGAGACGGAGCACGGGGGGGGGGGGGGGGAATTAAGGGGGGGAAGTCGAAGTAGGACAGGGAGAGGCAAGGGAGAACGGGGAAATGAGGGGGAGGGGCGTGTACTCGCAGGTATCTCTGACATATATGGCCGTAGTCGTATGACCATATGATAGACCTTCGCATCCCTACAATGCAGGGACCGAGCATGTCGGGTTTTCACCGACAGGCAGACACTACTGCTAGCACCAAAGCGCGTGAAGGTGGCGCGTCGTGGGGGGGGCTGTGGGGGGGTCGTACTCATGTTGCTTGCTTAGTTTGCCTTGACAGCATCCCTACGACGCGGATAGGGGTGGGGGGGGTGTACTCATTCGTGCACGGCCGTAGTGTATGACCATAGACCCTCGCATCCCTACAATGCCGGGACGGAGCACGTTGGGTTTCCACCAACCAGGCGGAGGGGGGGGTGGAGGGGGGGGCAAAAGTATGATGTACATGCCGCGTGTATGCGCCCTCGAAAGTCAGTTGAGCGGTCGCGTGCTATGATACCAAAAATGTGCATGGTGACTCGAGAACGCGGCCAACATAGCATGTCAAAATCCGAGTACACACGAAGAGAGTTTATAGGTGTCGCTAGGAAACCCGCGCAGCAGGAGGATAGTTGAACCTGTCGTCAAATTGTGTGCGTTGAACCCGGTTTCTGTCGGTTGGACCGCTCCGTTTGTTGGCACCGTGAAATATACATATATATACAGCTTCCTCCCTCCCAGAAATGGTCCTCATTTGTTGGCACCGTGATATATATATATATACTTCAGTTATAATATATATATATATATATTTTTAAGGCATTAGTTCGTGAAAAGAAACGTGGCGTTCATTATGCAGAGAGATAGAAAGAGAGAGAAAGAGAAGTGGCGGTGTGATACGCCGTCAGTAGTTTTCTTCGTGTGTCGTACTTGTACTATATAATACGTACTGCCCCGTGTCAGGGGAGTGGGGGGAGCAAGCGACGTGTTTTGTAAGTCCAGACCTGTGTAAAGTAGACCGAACGAACGAACAAAAAAAAAACAACAAAAAACGTGGCCCTAAATATTTGCCGTGACATATCATTATCGTGTCCCTCTTTTGCTCAATGATAATTTAACTCTATTGTTAATATGACGCGTGATACGATAGAGGTCGTAGTAGCAAGTATTGTCTGAAACACTCCAGACTATCTGTTTTTGACTGGCTTTGATCGCTTTGCGGACCCTTTCGGGTTCCACTTTTATTTCAGTATACCTTTTTTGGGTAAGTTAGCCTGTGACCACGGGAATCGACCGTGTCAAGTGTTGGATTAGTACGGACAGATGGAGGTACTGGATAGAGAGACCGGCACGGTTTTTAATGTGAAGACAACAACAACAACAGTCTCCTTGACCCCAAAACCGCCGGACTTTTTGATTCTTGCGTTAGGGTCCATATTAACGAGTATGAAATAAATTCAATTTGGGAAAAATAAAATTCAAATACGCTTTTCACTCGTCAACACACGCACCAGCACCCCCCAAGATCCTCATCGTTGGTGCTGGTGCGTGTGTTGACCAATGAAAAGCGGATTTGATTTTTTGTTTTTCCAAATTGTTTTTTTTTGTTTCTTCGTTAAAACGGGCCCTTACAATATTTTTCATCGTTTGCTTGGGTCATGGAACCGTTCATCGGGTACATAGTAGCACTTACAGTTTCCTCCAAAATAAGTTGTTGGGTGGGGGTGTAGAGCTCCTCGAGTGACCGCAGTCAAAAATAACATGGTGCACCTCTATCGCATAAAGCATGCCATCATTATGCAGTACGAAATTACGCATTTTAGTTTTCAACCATCGTTCCTCGTTTTTCTACCTGATATATTTAATCATACACCGGTATACGTCTACTCGTACTCTGTTGAGATGCTCGTGCTTACATGTTCCTTGATGCCTGGCACATACATATGCGCGATCGAAGTATCACACTCAGCTATAGCAAAGATGAGTTACGACGAAATTCTCGATCTCACAGCTGTTCTTTTATTATTATTATGCGTACGTATAGGTAACCGTTCTCTTTGATACACTGAACGGCATGTACACGTACTGGTATTTTTTTTGGAAAAAAAAAACTGCTTTAAAAACAAACTAGAATGGATACGATCATAGATACATGGCATTGACTGTGACCAAATCGAAAAAAAAATAGGCCCGCCCACCGGAGGAAGATCTTGCTCTTTCCCATCTGGAACGAAGTCTCGAACGATGCCCCTGTCCCCTCCTGCTTCCCAAACACCGTCTGGCAGATCTCGAGACCCGCTCGTCTCGCCTGGTGCGTGGTTTCGAAAGACAGAAACACGGTTAACAATGGTAATGTAAAGAGAGAAAAATACGGGGGCGAAAACGAAACCAACGAAAAAACGCAAAAAAAAAAAAAAAAACATGACAAAATTAAGAAGTGAAAAAAAACCCTACAAAATAATGAAAATTATGAAAACGTACACTGTTCCCCCACCCCCTGCTACTACTGCTACTATACTACTACTGCTACTGCTACTACTACTGCTACTACTGCTGCTACTATTACTACTACTGCTACTACTACTACTGCTGCTACTACTACTACTGCTACTACTACAACTACCACTACTACTACCAATACTACTACTACTATTAATACTACTACTACTACTACTACTACTACTACTACTACTACTACTACTACTACTACCACTACTACTACTCCTACTACTACATGCGTCTGACCAGAAAACCGTCGTACAAGCAGTATGCCCACACCCGTACACATATAACATGTAACATTATCTACCTGCGGCGGCGTGATATCGTCGGCGGCAGGCATCCTCTCGCCGTTACAGCTGACCAGCCTTCCGAAACGCCGGTAGAATTGCTTGTACGTCACCCTCATCGGAAACGCCTCTCGGCGGATGCGAACAACCTGCACTTAGGAAGCAGGCACGGACAAAAAAAAAAGGTTCAGGGAAGTTAATTCGCGACCTTGGGGAGCAGATCATCGCGAACAACCTGCACTTCCCAAGTAGGCACGTATATAGAAGGAAACTTCAGGGAAGCAAACTCAAGCCTCGGGACAGATCATCTCGAACAACCCCGCTTGGGTCGGAGGAGGAGACTCCGGGGAGACACAATCAAACCCCGGACAGAGCATCCATCCCCGTTCCTCATCTGTATGAACCTTATATATATATCAATAACGATATCGATCTCACAGCTGATGGTTTCCAAAGTTTTGTCGAGTACAATCTGCCCCATCTCGTACAGTTGGACAGTTTTCTTGGGAGTTTGGGCCTGTAACATACAACCAGGAAAATCTTTCGATTGGCGATAGACAGTCCACGCACAACATTTCGTAACGGCAGGCGTGGATCTAGATGGTCTAGATGGTCTAGGTGATCTATCTGATCTATCCGACTCCTGTATTTTGTTTTCGCCTCACGACCGCGGATTACTAAAGACTCTGTTGATGGGCAAATGTGTTAACACCAAATTAACAGGGGGTGGGACGAAACAAATGGAATCGGGAAAGAGAGGCATGCAAGGTTGACCGGGAGGCGTGGGGGGAGGGGTCAGGAGAATAGGGAAAACAGCATCTCAGTTCAGACTGAGGGGGGTATTTTGAGGTAGAAACGGTAAATTAGGTGCACGGCAGGGCGACGCTGCTGCCCGGTGGTGACCCCCGCATTGTTTTCTATCACAAATACCAACGCCAACACATTACCAACCGCCGACGCCAACGTTGGCACAATTAAAACCATCGTCAAGAACACGACCACCAGCAACACCTACACCAACACCACCACCAACAATATTATCAACACCCAACACTAAAAACACCAGCACCAGCAACACCTCTACCACCAACACCAACAAGACCACCAACACCACCGAAAATAATGCCACTAGACACAACACTAAGACCGCCACCAATATCACCAACACCATCAACATGACGACGACCACCACCATCAGCACCAAATGCCAACACCACCCCACCAACACCATCAACACCAACAACACAATCATTGACACCAACAAATATAAGACCACCACCAACACTAAGACCATCACCAACATCCAACACCAACCACACCACAAATACCAACATCCCCAACGCCTTTGCACCTCTAGAACGCCCGAGTATCGTAGCTGCTGAATGACGAGAGGACTCGTCCACCCCCCCGGCGCCTTTGCCGAGTTGGGCTTGATGCACTTGATGTAGTGCGGCTCCGTCTCCGCCAGCTGTGCCACCAGATCGTCTAGTTGCCTACAAAAAAAAGAAGAAACAAAAACAGAAAGGCAGACAGAGAGATAACGTGTCAGACAGTCCGAGGCAGTATGACAGACAGGCAGGCCGGCAGACAGACAGACAGACAGACAGACAGACAGACAGACAGACAGAGGGGCAGAGAGAGAGACAGAGAGACAGAGAGACAGACAAGACAGATAGACAGACAGACATACAGACAGACAGACATACAGACAGACAGAGAGACAGACAGACAGACAGACAGACAGACAGACAGAGGGGCAGAGAGAGAGATAGAGACAGAGAGACAGACAAGACAGATAGACAGACAGACAGACAGACAAACAGACAGACAGACAGACAGACAGACAGACAGACAGACTTCCTAACCCCCCTTTTTATTGGTTCGTGTTTCTTTCCACTTGCCACGAAAGGGGTGCGGCTTGAGGCAAGCAAAACATGAGTGCGCTCCCCCCCCCCCTCAAGTCCGCCACACAAGCGGTCTCTTAGTAGGATGCAGCTCACCCTTCGTGCGACTCACCCCAACACATCACGTTTCGCTTCGCGCTTGGTGCGTGCAAATGCCTGCCTGGTCGGTGAAAACCCAACGTGCCTCCGCCTCCGTCCCGGCATTTCAGGGACGCGAGGGTCTGTGATCATACGACCACGGCCATGCACGACATGAGTACACCCCTCCCCCCCCCCCCCCCCCCCCCCCTCTACTCTCCACTGCATAAGTGCACCCCCTCTCTCCTCTTGCACCAAAACCTCAAAACAAAGACACGTACATATAAAATACATACATACATACATACATACATACATACATACCATCGAAATGCATTACGAGTAGACAAAGAAACTGCTAACCTCCCCTCCCGCCCCCTCCCCTCCCCCTCCCCCTCCATCCTCTCGCCACCAAAAAACCCACCAAAAAAATCCCACCAAAAAACAAACCATACATAAAAAATACGTACATCACCTCCTTGAGGCATTGGACACCACCATCCTTTCGCCACCAAAAAAAAAACCCCGAAAAAAATACACCAAAAACACACACACCATACATGAAAAAAAAAAAACATACATCACCTCCTAAAGGCATTGGACACCGTCGAGGTGGCCGCTATCCTAGCCTTCTTTGGCCGCCCATTGCCGCCGCCAAACGAACCCCCCACCGACGACGCTACCGACGGACCGTCCGAGCCGCAAAAAGGAGACCCCCCCGCCGAAGAATCGAAAGAACCCGAAGAACCCGAGGACCCGCCCCCGAACGAACTCCTTCCCATTTTGCCGGCGGCGTACACCCCGCGCTTCACCAGGGAGGACGAGCGGACAGAAGCGGTCTCTCGGGAGCGGAGCACCGCCATCGCCGGCAGCGTGTCGTCGCTCCTGGGGGCAACGGATGTCTCGTTCAAAGAGCCGTTGAAGGAGCCGTTGGGAGAACCGTTGGTGGCGGTTGGAGAGCCGTTGGTGGCGGTTGTAGAGCCGTTGGGAGTTGAGCCGTTGAATGAACCGTTCGGGTTGGAAGATCCGTTGGCGGTTGTGCGGTTGAAATAGCCGTTGTTGATGGTGCCGGTGGAATGGCGGTGGGTGATCGTGCCGTTTTTAGGTCCGTTGGTGATGGAGCCGTTGGCGGTCGTCGTGCCGTTGTTGGGAGATCCGTTGGGAGACTCGTCAAGCGTAGCGGGCGCTCCTTTCTCGAAGGTGCCGTCCTCGTTAAGGATGAGCTGATAAGGTTAATGGCGGCGGTGGTGGAAGCAGCATGAGGAGAATCAGCAGCAGCAGCAGCAGTAGCAGGCAGCAGCCGGGGGAATGGGGGGGGGGGGATACGATAGA
>MEHQ01001377.1:272887-297290 GCA_008828725.1 Saccharina japonica | reverse complement strand
GGGGGGGGGGGGCAAAGTAGGGAGGGGGGCGGGATGTACTCGTTGTCACGCATGGCCGTCGTCTTATGATCATAAACCCTCGCCTGCCCACAATGCCGAGACGGAACATGTCCGGTTTTCACCGATCGGGCAGGCATTGCTTGCACCAAGCGCGAAACGCCGTGAGGTGGTGGGCGAGTCGCATGAAGGGTGAGCTGTATCATCCTACTAAGAACCACCTGTGAGGCGGGCTCTGACATGGATGGTAGTTTTGAATGGATTGGTTTGTTTTCTGGTGTGGCCACTCCCAGAGACAGCACTGGGTGTTACAATGCATCTCCCTCGGGGGTGCCTTACCATATACACACTGCGTGATGCGATACCTCCCCATGTGCGGAGTTAAGGCTCTCCACACCGCACGAATGATCTAACTCGATCGCCATCCGTGGTAGCCGCCACAAAAAAAAAAAAAACAACAACAACAACAACAACAACGAAAACAAAAACGATCGCCGGGTTGTCTAGCTCACGCAGTCAGAGGCGTGTTTCACAGCATCGTCTATATACACTTGGTATCATCTATTATATATATGGATCAATATTTAATCACATGACAACACCAAAAAGACTGTCTGTGTAATGTATACCTGTTTTATAAAAAACGTATGGATCAATATTTAATCACATGACAACACCAAAAAGACCTGTCTGTGTAATGTATACCTGTTATATAAAAAACATAATCTCCGCCCTGACTTTTTCACCCCCGAGATGAAATACGATACATACTCAACATGCTATTCATATTAAATACAAAATATCCCCCACCATTTACCCTACGTACTAACCCCCTCTTCCCCCCCCCCTGCCACGCACCCTAACCTAAACATCTGTTATTGTTGTTGACCTCGATACCACTGTTTCAGAATATTCACAGACCTATATCCTTCACGAAATCGTATAACACCAACAACACATACATACGATCGCAGCCCTCACGAAACCATAAAGCACCAGCAGCAACGTATGATATACAATCTCATCAGGACAACGAACATACTGCAAAATATAATACTGCTATTATAATAAAATCGTCTGATTGACCACTATTTACTTGTTACAAACATTTCACCCCAAAAAACCCTGAAAATTCATACGGTACTAGATTTTAACATACCTCCTCTCAACATGGTTGGTTGGTTCATACCCCTGTCTCTGTGTCCCCCCCCCCCCTTTTAACAGGTATAAATGATAAAACGGTTGAGAAAAAAAAACCTACCTACTAATTGCCACTAAAGATACCTTATACTCGTAGGGACAAATAAATAATGCACACTATTAAAAACCCAAATCACTAATTAATTAAATTCATCCAGGTGCTTTCAAGTTCTACTCCATAACCTGTCCTCGCACACCTCTTCTTATATACCATACATATCTACAAATAGTAGACCCACTCTATCACGTCAACTCGTCGGAACACTATAGTATACCTGGTACGTTTATTTTATACTGTCTAATTTTAATTCCAAGTTAACTTTCATTATTTCTCCCCCCACAAATAGACACACACTTCCTGAATTCTACAGCCTCAGATTGTGTCCCCCTCATACGGGATGTACATCCTACATGAGGACATATAAAATCCGTAAGTACGCGCGATCGAAGTATTACACTCAGCTAGCAAAGATGAGCTTCGACGAAATCCTCGAGCTCACAGCTGTTGTTTTTTATTTTTTTTTAAATATATACACGTGGGATAGGACGGAAAATGGAAAACAAAAGCAAGTTTCAGAACAAGATGTCATAGCGGCAGACCACAAAAGATAAGTTGGCAGGAAGGGGGGAGGGGGAGCTGTCACCGATTTCATAAATAAACTAGGGGGGGAAACGGCAGCAAACTTCACAAACAAAAGCGTACCAGGTACATAGAGGATGAACAAAAGGGTCTTCACAAAAAAAATAGGACGCACGGGAAGGGGGTAAGAAAGCGGCATCAGATCTCGGAACGAAATGATTGCTCAAACAAGCAAACAACGAGTAAATCCACCACTAGAATCAATCGATCAATCAAACCAATCAACCAATCAAATCAACAAACCCGTAAAATCAACAACTCAAAATCAATCAATCAAATAATCAAGTCAATCGACCAATCAAATCAACCGATCAATCAAACCAATCGATCAATCAAAATCAATCGGCCAATCAAAACGAATAGCCGTTCAAATAAAACGACCAATCAAATCAACCATCCAAATAAAATCAAACAACCAATCAAACCAGTCAGCCAATCAAATCACCCCCCTCCCCCAAGACTCACATCCCCTGCATAGTGCATGACAACGAACTCCAGGCACTCAAAGCGAGGCTTTTTGTAGC
Source organism: Saccharina japonica (assembly GCA_008828725.1). Taxonomy (NCBI): domain Eukaryota; class Phaeophyceae; order Laminariales; family Laminariaceae; genus Saccharina; species Saccharina japonica. The sequence continues at coordinate 294,929 of MEHQ01001377.1, read as the reverse complement.
AGGGGTGTGGGGCCCTCCGGTGGTGCTGCTGGTGAAAGAGGTCCAGCAAATTCTTGTCCGTAAACGAAGATCCGAGGGACGCCGCTTGTCTACCCGTCAACGCCTGACGCGGTGGGGGACGAAGGGGGTGGTTTAAAGTAGGGTAGAGTAGGGTAGGGTAGGGTAGCGTAGGGTAGGGTAGGGTAGGGTAGGGTTGGGTGGGGTAGGGTAGGCCAGGCTTATGACCGCGCCGCCCCAAGCATCATGTTGATTCGCTGCATGATGTAGTCTTGCTCAGGGTCATACCTGTTCGGGTAGAGTCGCGGTTCGTTTCGCGCGCAAGGGAGGCCGGTGGGAGCAGGGGGGCGGGGCGGTTAACGGCCGGGCGTGGTATGCAGGGTGGGAGTGACAAAACACCTTGTACAAAATAAATCGGGACGTTACACGAAACGTTCACTCTCTCGAGCTGTCTTGTTGAACACACAATCGCGTCCACAGCCAAATATAAAACCATGCACAGATGCAGAGCACCTATATATATATATATATATACTGCTGTACTGAGCGGGGCAGATCAGTAACAACTCACGGCACGTCCTTGCTGGGGATCTCTAGCACGGTGGGGATGGTCTTCGAGTACGTGCCGAGCACGTGGCGGATCTCGTTGGCAACGTGCTGGTTGATCAGGACGATCGCAACGTCGTCCCTTGCCGTCAGCCGGTTGAACGCGTCCTCGATCTGGGAAACGGTCGTGTCTATCCGTCCGCGGGAGGGGGGGGGTGGGTGCTCATGCCTTGATCGGTGATACGTGGCGCGGGCCGGTCAGGCATCTGGTAAAAAACATTCGACCGCTGGTGTGTAGAAAACAGACGACACCAAATCTTGATATCTCGCTGATCGCAAGAAATATACCGTTTTTCATGTTTGACATCGATCGACAAATCCAGCGACTGCGTCATGGAATCTGAACGGATCGCACTGGTTAGAGGCTCCGACCCACCCTAGTGTTACAGTGCTCCCCTCTCGGTGGATGGTATGTGGCGGGCGCCGGCCAGGCGTCTGATAAAAATGTATTTGGCAGCCAATGTGTTGGAAACAGACGAAAAAACTCTCGATTCGTCTCCGATGGCCAAAAACAGCACTTTTTGAAGGTTTAGACGAAGATCATATGACGTGGCAGGCAACCTCTCGCCTCCTAGACTACGGATCGCAATGATACCTTCGAGATCATTATGTATACTCACTGGCCTTGCCCGGTACGAAGTGGGTTAATCGTGGGTTGAGTATTTGTGGAGATCGAAGGTCAATCGTCGCATGGCTGTCGCGTGAGTGATGCGGTGTTTTCGTGCGGTGGGCTTGTTCGTGTGCGGCGTGATTTCGCCATCTGGCTGGCGTGGCTCCCGTTAATACAGCGATTTGATTGGTAGATAGCTGCCGTGGCTCCCGTTAATAAAGCGATTTGATTGGTAGATGGCTGGCGTTTTCTGTCCCGTGTAGTTATAGACTTGCCCCCCCCCTTTAACAGGTATAAAGGATAAAACGGTTGAGAAACCCTACCTACTAATTGCCACTAAAGATACCTTATAGGTACAAATAAATAATGCACACATATTAAAAACCCAAATCACTACCAGGTTAATTAATTAATTCATCCAGGTGCTTTTAAGTTTTACTCCATAACCTGTCCTCGCACACCTCTTCTTATATACCATACATAGCTACAAATAGTAGACCCACTCTATCACGTCAACTCGTCGGAACACTATAGTATACCTGGTACGTTTATTTTAGACTGTTTAATTTTAATTTTAATTTAATTTTAATTATTTCTCCCCCACAAATAGACACACACTTCCTGAATTCTACAGCCTCAGATTGTGTCCCCCTCATACGGGATGTACATCCTACATGAGGACATATAAAATCCGTAAGTACGCGCGATCGAAGTATTACACTCAGCTAGCAAAGATGAGCTTCGACGAAATCCTCGAGCTCACAGCTGTTGTTTTTTATTTTTTTTTAAATATATACACGTGGGATAGGACGGAAAATGGAAAACAAAAGCAAGTTTCAGAACAAGATGTCATAGCGGCAGACCACAAAAGATAAGTTGGCAGGAAGGGGGGAGGGGGAGCTGTCACCGATTTCATAAATAAACTAGGGGGGGAAACGGCAGCAAACTTCACAAACAAAAGCGTACCAGGTACATAGAGGATGAACAAAAGGGTCTTCACAAAAAAAATAGGACGCACGGGAAGGGGGTAAGAAAGCGGCATCAGATCTCGGAACGAAATGATTGCTCAAACAAGCAAACAACGAGTAAATCCACCACTAGAATCAATCGATCAATCAAACCAATCAACCAATCAAATCAACAAACCCGTAAAATCAACAACTCAAAATCAATCAATCAAATAATCAAGTCAATCGACCAATCAAATCAACCGATCAATCAAACCAATCGATCAATCAAAATCAATCGGCCAATCAAAACGAATAGCCGTTCAAATAAAACGACCAATCAAATCAACCATCCAAATAAAATCAAACAACCAATCAAACCAGTCAGCCAATCAAATCACCCCCCTCCCCCAAGACTCACATCCCCTGCATAGTGCATGACAACGAACTCCAGGCACTCAAAGCGAGGCTTTTTGTAGCAGGGGTGTGGGGCCCTCCGGTGGTGCTGCTGGTGAAAGAGGTCCAGCAAATTCTTGTCCGTAAACGAAGATCCGAGGGACGCCGCTTGTCTACCCGTCAACGCCTGACGCGGTGGGGGACGAAGGGGGTGGTTTAAAGTAGGGTAGAGTAGGGTAGGGTAGGGTAGCGTAGGGTAGGGTAGGGTAGGGTAGGGTTGGGTGGGGATGGCAGTGGAGGGTTGGGGTGGGGTGGGGTGGGGTAGGGCGAAGTGGGGTCACGGGGGGCAGGAGAGGGAGCAGGGGAAAGACGACGGGGAAAGAGGGGAAGAGGAAGGGGGGCGGGGGGGGGGGGTGGAACCGGCAAAGAGGACACACGAACACCGACGCGAAATGAAAAATAAGAACCACTCAAAATTAACTCAAGATACAAGGCAAGGGGTTCTTGGGGAGAAGGGGGTCCCAATCCCTACCACACCCACCCAATCTCGGCAGACAGCGCAAGACTAATAAGCTTCCCTCCGTTAACCTCTCGTGGAAATACATATGGGTACAACCACCTCTCGCGCCCCTTGCCCCCCCCCCTCTCGGTTTATATATTTATAGGTTGGGTTGGCGTCGGTTGGCAACGACGCTGTAAAACACGCCACTCGCTGCGTGAGCTAGACAACCAGGGTGCCGTTTTACTTTGTTTTGTTTTTTGGCGGACACCAAAGCTGGCGGTCGAGTAGATCATTTGTGCGGGGTGAAGAACCTTTGCTCCGCACAAGGGGAATGGTCGTACCACGCAGTGTTAATATGGTAAGGCATCCGCGAGGAAGTTACATAGTAGAACCCATTGCTGTCTCCGGAAGTGGCCACACCAGAAATTAAATTAACTCTTTGAAGCTGTCGTCCATATGCAAGTCCGCCTCAGAGGCGGTTCTTAGCAGGATGCAGCTCACCCTCCATGCGACTCGCCCAATACCTCACGGCGCTTCGCGCTTGGTGCAAGCAATGCCTGCCTGGTTGGTGAAAACCCAACGTGCTCCGTCCCGGCATTGTAGGGATGCGAGGGTCTATGGTCATATGACTACGGCCGTGCACGACATGAGTACACCCCCCCCCCCCCCTGTCCGTCTCGAAAGGGATGCGTGGTCAATGGTCAAATGACTAAGGCAAGCAACAAATGAGAACGCCCCCCCCCCCCGGCCGTTCCCATGCTTGCCTGGTCTTCGAGTATGGGCATGAGCCCGGCGGGTCTCTTGGCGATGAGGTCGATGATGGGTTGGTTGTCCCTGAACGGGATGGACGCCACGTCCAGGCCCTCGGCGCCGTACTCCTCCTGAAAAAAAAAAAAAAAAAAAAAAAAGTCCACAATAAACAAATGAACAAATCAAAAGAAATTACATCTACGACAGAAACAGTAAAACAAGAACAACACACGGAACAGACGCTCTCAGCAGCGCCGTACTCCTCCTGACAAAATAAATAAATAAATAAATAAATATGGCCACAATGAACAAATGAAAAACAATCACATCTATATACGACAGCAACAGAAATAAATAAATAAAACGAGAGGAACACACGGAAAAGGCCCTCCCTCTCAGCAGCGCCGTACTCTTCCTGACCGAAAAAAAAAGCAAACAGACACACAAACAAACGAAACGAAACGAAACGAAACGAAACGAAATGAAACGGCCACAACGAACGAAAGAAAATCACATCTACAGCAGCGTGCAACAGTAAAACGACAGCAACACAAACGAAGAAAAAAAAAAGAAGAGCAATCATATATACCTCGGACGGATCATCCGTTCCCATATACCTCATGATCTCGTGGAGACTGTTTACATATACCTCACCCCCTAAGAATTCGTGGGACAAAACACGAAAACAGTTTAACCCCTTAAGAACTGGTCGGACGAATTTGGGGACAAACTACTTAGAACTACGAGTGCGGGGTAAATTTTGCAGTTCTGAATGGGTTAAGCCGATAAACAATCATCGCAGCAGAGATGGCACACTGGAACCATCGAAGGAACCTTCCCGAAAGAAAAAAAAAAACAGGAACCATCGAAGGAACCTTCCCGAAAGAAGAAAAAAAAAAAAATCGCACCTGCTCCAGGACGAAGATGTGATGGTTAAACTGCCGCTGCAGCACCTCGTTAGCGAAGTTGATGCACAGCTGCTCGAAGCTGTTCGTCGCCATGATCTCAAAACCTTTTTTTTTGTTGTCAAAACATTCAAAAATCGTTTTTTGTTTCAACAAAAAAAATGGTTTTTTATTTCAACAAAAAAAAGGTTACCAGTGATACGTGAAAAAAAAAACACACACAGACACACACCTTTCATCGGAAGGCGGATTTTTTTCTTGTTCTTTGTTTTGCTATATATCATATCTGGTACGAGTACACCAGATACACTTGTATTTATATACGGCGGACCATAGTAAGGGCCCATATTACCGAGTACACAATAAATTCAATTTGGAAAAAATAACATTCAAATTCGCTTTTCATTGGTCAACACACACACCAGCACCAAAGATTATATGGTATAATATTTGGTGCTGGTGTGTGTGTTGACCAATGAAAAGCGAATTTGTTTTTTTTCTTTCCAAATTGAATTTATTGTGTACTCGTTAATATGGGCCCTAAATAGGGCCCACTACGTACAGACACAAAAACCTATATACTTCCCTATTTTTACTAATAACAATATTTGGTCATACGTCCCTACTTTCACTATTCTAACAATATTTGGTCCAATTTACTATGGTTCCCCGGAATAAAAAATATCTGTTTTTTCCTTTCTACACAATGAGCAATCTTCTTTCAAAACTTCGTGATACTCTGGTACCACTCTGTTGGGATACTCCCCCCCCCCCCCGAAAAAAAACGTATTTAAAGTCAAACCCTCGTGGGTCTTCGGTCTTCAGATCCAAAAAATGCCGATAAAAAATGCCGATAAAACATACTGATGAAAAATGCCGATAATAAATGCCGATAAAAAAATACCGATAAAAATACTGACAAAAAATGCCGATAAAAAATGCCGATAAACAAGGCCGATAAACAATGCCGATTACAAGTGACGGACTACAGCAACGGTCACTATGATACTGCGCCATTGATTAGGCGGTGATACAAGTTGTTCGTGTCCGAATTATACTCAACCCCTTAAGAACTGGTCCCACGAATTTGGGGGTAAACTACTCGGAATTAGTGTGGGACATTTTTTTCAGTTCTGACTGGGTTAAGGGATGCTTTTTGTCACGAAAATTGGGTACGTGTGGCCTGAAGTTCGGAAATGTGGTCCGCGATCGGAAAATGTTCTGGCAATTTTCTCGCTACTTGCAAAAGCGCGCGCAGCGGCGTTTCTCGCCCGTTTCTGGTCCGTTTTGAGTCATATTTGGCGTCAGGGTTAGGGTTAGGAAAACATGGGTGGCGTTGGGTTGGGTCTACGCCCCCACCTTGATCCCACGAGGAGTTGCTCCCTACCGAGCAAGTCAATGCAATTACGTACGTGAACAGCCCACCCGTGTAAAGAGTTGTAATGACAGGTGAATCTCGTACCTGTTAGAGTCAAGGTCGTGAGTTCGAGCCCCCGCTAGTGCATGCTCGTAGAGACTTTTTCTCGCAAAAAAAAAATGACTACATAGCGGAAGGCGCAAAAGCGTGAGTTGGCAAAATTCGATGAAAATCGACGAGCGTTGGGAATGTTGACACCCCTCTGCGCGAAAAAAATCAAGGCACGAACCGTAGTGGGGAGGAGGGAGAAGAGCCTGCTTTGCGACCCCGGATCTCAGTTACGACTATTATAGAGGGAGAGGGACAGAAGTGCATGCAGAATAAATGGGCTGGGGAGAAATAAAAAATATAAAAATCATTAGGAGCTCCAATGCAAGCAGTCGCAAAGGCACGGGAATATAGCAACATGCTCCTTCCTACCCGTACCACAGCTGGTCGCTCGCTCCCGCTGCTCGTCGTAGACGAATGGCAACACCATTTTTTTCTCGGGGGGTCCGTAAAGTACAGCAAGGACAATTTCGATGTCCACATGATGTTAAGTCAGAAGTATCCCTTGCCAGGTGTGCCTAGTATTGAACAGGTACTCGTTGGTACTCGGGTGTTGTTGTTTGCTTAAGAGATCAGCTTTATTTCCTTTTCGCACCCTGAAAAGACCGAAAGGCTGGAGGTTCGCGTTGCCTCGCCTAAAAAAAACCCTGGTTTCCATCTGAGATAACGCCTTCCAGGTACTACAAATACGATCCCAATACATGTTGCCCGGGAATTTACCGGCATTTCCACATAATTCAGCAGGACCATAGCAGTAATGTATTTATGCAAGGACCCTTTCGATACCGGCATTTCCACAAAGTCCCTTGTAATTGATGCAAAAATGCAAATGCAAAGGACCCGTTCGTTTGTTTGTTTTGGGCGTTATCGGAATTGTGTACGTGTGTCGAGTGTTATCCGGACACCTCGATAACGATGGCCTTTGAAAAAGAACCAGGAAAAATATTTATACGAAAAATGAAGAAAACTGAAACAAATGGGGAGAAAAACGACAACAATAAGAAGGAGAAACTGGGCAAAAACAAAATGACGATCCTCTCACGAAAATGTGAAAAAAAAGGGGAAAACCCATTAAACAATTGGAGAAAATCGGCAAAAAAAATGACGATTCTCTCACCGAAGATGTCAAGGATGCCGATGAAAGTGTTTTCGGTCCCCTTCCCCTCGTTATCGGTCTCCATGCCGGATGGGACGTCGAAAACCACGTTGATTTTCCAGTTGATCCACGCGAACAGCTGGCGGTACATGTGCTTCAGCAGTGCCAGGAGGTTGTCCTTCGCCTGTTCGTTTTCCGAAGCAATGGCAAGTCAAGTCAAGTCAAGTCGAGTCTAGTCGAGTCATGTGAAGTCAAATCAGGTAGATTTCAATTCTACAAATAAAATAGAAAAAAGTCGTGAATACGCGGGAGAATTAAACGAACGAAACTTACAAACATAAAACAAATACAAACCAAACCAAACACAACACAAACACATTTCGTTTAACAGAAAACAAAAAAAAAACGAAAACATACGTAGTGAAAACAAAACACCACAACACACAACACGACACCAAACAGTAAAAAGGAAACCTACAAAAACACAACCGGCTGGAAGGTGAAGAAGGCGAACATAAAAAAAAACACAGACACAAAAAATAATAAATAAATAAACTTGCGTATTTATTAAACGAAAATAAACAACGAAAATAAATTATATGAAATGAAAAGAACAGAACAGAAAAGAAACAACGAAACGCGAAACGAAACGCCAAAAGAAACGAAACAAAACGAAACGAAACCGAACGAATTGGCGGGAAGGTGTAAAATGTAAAAGGAGGCTTTTTTACCTGAGCCGCGTTAAGCGCGACGGAAGCGTTGGTGCCGCCAGCTTTAACGGTCCTCCTCATAACCCCGGCCGCAAACACGGCCTCGTCAACTCCCCACAGGGAGGCAAGTTTCCCAGGGGACAAGTAGGAGTCATCCCCTCCTTTTTTCATGCTGCATTGCTCCCTCCCAGGTACGTCCTCGAACCTTCCAAGTTAGACAAAAGAAAAAAGAAAAAGAAAAAAGAAAAATTGTCTAATCATAAGTAGTCAAAATAGTGTGTATTTCGTACAATATTGTTTGTATTAGTCAAAATCGTAAACGAAACAAAACATGAAGAAAGTCGTAGTTGCAGCTTGTATTCACGATGGGATGCAAACAGAGGCTGCTGGAAAAACAAATTGTGTTCGAATCAATATTAAACATGAATACTTCTCTACGTACAGGAGTAGTTGGAAACACCAACACACACACATCTTTATACGTACACCTTGAAAAATGACGGGTGTTACAACGATAGCCTTTGTCAAAATTCAAAACTGTAAAAAACAAAAACTGATATAGACATACATATAAATCTGTGCTTGAAGTAGAGTGGTCCGCAGCAGTGGTCCGTATCATCTTTACGGGTTAGTTGCGCTTTGTTGTACTTTTTATTTTATGATCCCCGAAGCTGTCCCGCTTTCGAAGTAGGAGGTAGGTATGTAACCTACCCACAGCAGGAGCAGCAGGAGCAGCAGCAGTACTACACAGTAGTAGTAGCGGCGGTAGTTGTGCGTATCTGTGTACTCCTGTGCTGTGCTGCTGTTGCTGCTGCTGCTGTTTCATATGTTGCTGTTGCTGCTGCTGCTGCTTCTGCTGTTCCATATATTGCTGTTGCTGCTGCTCCTTCGTCTACAGCGATGTATGAACAGCGATTGCCGCTCGTGAAAAACTATTTATAGTACTTTGTACGATTTATCTCAACAATATGTTATCAAACTGTTTTACAGATACGTTGCTTTCTCCTCATTCAACTACAGAGTATCAACACGCTGCTTCCAATAATGTGTTGGCCATACTTCACCTCCACAAAAGAAAGATGTGCTGATTCCACCTCCCGAGTAAATACACGCTGTTGTTGTTGAGTATGATAATTACTCCGCATATACCAGGAACAAATAGGCCAGGAAAAATCGCACGCCAACGATACACTCTGTTGACGGCGCAGCAAGTTATTTTTTTCTTCATTTTTTTCAGATTATATTTTAGAAGTGAAGCAAGCAAGTTTTTTTTGTTCGTCATGATTTTCGTATTATTTGTTTTTTCGTGTGTATCAGTATTCAATCGATAAGCGATGCATACAGCAAGCGGTGTTACATACAATATCCGTAAACCATTTTTTTCAATTTTTGAACTAGGAAAGGTGTACATGCATGCCTGCCTGCTAGTGAGCGTTGTCTACTGCCAAGCTAGGGGGGTGTCCATTTCTAGGCAGGATGGTGAGAACGGAATAACATGGACTGTTGAGCCAGTAACATAATATAGGAATATTATGAGTTCGTTTTAAAAAGATTACACATCATTTACTCATACATATACCTATATGCATGGTCAAAGTAGTGCACGTTTGTGAGTATAGAGTATTACAAAGCTTTCCTACGGAGTGGTCATAGTAAGGGCGACGCAAGGGATACGGGTTACCTCGACCGCAGCAGAGCATCAACAACAACAGTAAACATGACAGAAGCAACTAGGCTGATGCATCAATCTTCACCTGCCGAGGAGTACGCACGAAGCGTTTAGGCGAAGAAGGAAATTAAAGTATACAACGTTCACGTACGAACTCTCGATTTGTTTTTTATGATGCTGCCGCCTGCCGGTAAAATACGTACGTACAGCAGTACCTCCTACGTCGCTACGTGGTACTGCTGTTTTATACGACAGCCACAAAAAAGGCGTTGACTTTGGGCCTTTTATTCCATTTGTTATGTAGGAAACTTGTAGACAACAAAAATGCACCACGGTGTATAATACCTGTACTACTGTACGAGTAGCCTATAAAAAAAAGCAACTCGTAGGTTGTGCCTGGTGTCGACCACGCAGGCGTGGGGTCTCCTGATATGTCTCCTTTCAAAATCTCAATCTCCTTTCAAAATCTCAATCTCTCCAGACCTCTCTCTGATGTCAAAACACAGTTTTTTTTCCTGGTTTAGATGTGTAGAGGATACCACAGCGAGAGCAACATCTAGCAAGTATAAAGTAAGGTATACCTATACCCGGGTAACTTTTTGAGGTCGTACCTAACGTACCTAAAACTTAGGTAAGGTATTGACAGCCGTACCTAACGTACCTAAAACTTAGGTAAGGTATTGAGATCCGTACCTAACGTACCTAAAACTTAGGTAATGTATTGAGGTCGTCCAAGGCTCGTACCTAAACCCGGGTATTTCGTCGACGTGTATACCCGATACCCGGGTAAGGTATAGGGGTCCGTACCTAAAGTGCCTAAAACTTAGGTAAGGTATCGGGGTCCGTACCTAACGTAGCTAAAACTTAGGTAAGGTATTGAGAGCTGTACCTAACGTACCTAAAACTTAGGCAAGGTATGGGGGTCCGTACCTAACGTACCTAAAACTTAGGTAAGGTATTGAGATCGTGCCTGAGCTCGTACCTAAACCCGGGTATTCCGTCGACATGTATACCCGTACCCGGGTAAGGGTACCTAGGTACATACCCGTAAGAAAACTGTAAAATTAGGAGGGCTGGGGACTGAAAACAGTATGCACTGGCAGTAGAAATCTACTCGCAGCAGCTACGAGTATATACTGGTTGGGCCTGCCAGAAGACGCTGTGAAGCGTATTTGATATCGCGTACAACCAACAGCCGAGTGTTATAGACGAAAAAAACAGAAACATCGGAGTTTTTTTTCTGGGTGAGAGGCTCGGGAGCTGGCCCGGGAGTGTCCTGTGTCCCTCGCTCGGTGAAGCTTGCCCCTCCGGGTCTCCACAAGGTGTTTCTCTCATTGTCCCCGATCCACGACGCTACTCTACCCCTGGTTGGGCCCGTCTGGGTGACAGGTTTCCTGGGTGTGTCACAGGTGGCGAGTGCCCTGGTGTTTGTGTGTGGCGGGGAGATCGCATGCGTACTTTTTATCAATTTGAAAACATTAAAAATACGTGAGGTGTAAGCTGTGAGGCTGTTAGCACTTTTAATAATTTGCTCCATGTACAAAAAATACGTACGTATTTCAATTCAAGAATTTGAGTGTTTTGTGTCTCTGCAGAGTGGACGTCATGATTTTCACTTTTTATTACGTGCACATTTCAGGTACGAGTAAGGTATCTGAGCTCGTACCTAAACCCGGGTATTTTGTCGACGTGTATACCCGTACCCGGGTAAGGTATCGAGCGGAGTACCTATCGTACCTAAAGATTATAGTAAGGTATCGAAGTTCCGTACCTAACGTAGCCTAAAACTTAGGTAAGGTATTGAGGTCCGTACCTAACGTACCTATAACCTTAGGTAAGGTATCGGAGGTTCGTACCTAACGTACCTAAAACTTAGGTAAGGTCATTGAGGTCGTCCTGAGCTTGTACCTAAACCCGGGTATTTTCGTCGACGTGTATACCCGTACCCGGGTAAGGTATCGAGCGGCGTACCTATCGTACCTAAAACTTAGGTAAGGTATCGAGGTCCGTCACCTAATCGTACGCTAACACTTAGGGTAAGGTATCGGGGTCCGTACCTAACGTACCTAAGTGGTTAGGTAAGGTACATACCCGGGTATTTTACCCGGGTATACCTAAGTACGTGCCTTACCTACACACACCCTAATTTCGAAGCCGTCGTTTGCATGCGCTGGCCTTACTCAACATGAAGCGGGTTGACCGTGGCTTGCATTTATGTCGAGAGTCGAGTTTAAAGGTCTGACGTCGTACAAACTGATTGGTAGGAGCGTATTGATACGCTGTACGTAGTTGCACGAGGAGAAAGAAAATTGCCTCGCGTGAAAAATTATTTGTTTGACGTATATGTGTATTTTGTACTGCTGTGAAACAATTTATACGTTAAACAAATAAATTTCCACACGGGGCAATTTGCTTTCTCCTCGTTCCACCACACATTCCCTGTGCTGAGCAAACCACAGCAGAGGAAGCAGCAGCGTAGTAGCAGCGGTAGTTGTGCGTATGTGTGTACTCCTGTGCTGCTGCTGCTGCTGCTGCTGCTGTTTCATATGTCGCTGTGGCTGCTGCTGCTGCTCCTTCGTGGACAGCGATGTATGAAAAGCGGGTTGCTCAGCAGTACAAAATGCGTTAAACATGTTTTCACGGGGGCAATCACTTCATACATCGCTGTACACGAAGGAGCAGCAGCAACTACAACTTATGGAACAGCAGAAGCAGCAGCAGCAGTAATGACATGTACAGCTATTACCTAGCTTGTATGTACACGTATTATATGTACGTTGTAGGCAAAAGCCAAGCCTTGCGTCGGGGTTGAGAAGCATACCCACTTTCCAACTTCGAAAGCGGGACAGCTTCGAAAGTAGAGCACTTGACTAGGTTCGAGTATCAGCAATACCGATAATATGAGCAGAAGCATAAGCACAAACAGCATCAGCACCGCAGCTTTCTTTTCATTCAACAAACCAAATATCATGCGAAAAAAAAACAATAACAACAGAGTAGTACTCGGGAGGTCGAATCAGCACTGCTTTTTTTTCATCCAAGGGGGGGGGAGGGCGTACTTACCAACGCCCCCTGAAACCTGCCAATACGTACGGTAAAAAAAACGCCTTCCCACTGCGTTTCAAACCAGGGGGGGGGGCGTACTCATTTGTTGCGTGCCGTAGTCATTTGACCATTGACCACGCATCCCTTTCGAGACGGGGCGCGGGGTGGGGGGGGGATCGGCTGCGTTAAAAAACGTGCACCCCTCGAAAAGCAGCCAGTTGTTTCACATGGATACCCAAACGGTCTTTCCATTTTCGGACAGAGAGGGCGGTATCCCGTTTACGGACTAGTCAAATTTAACACTCATGCGGCCCTTGCAATTCCGGGACATCGTAGCCCCCCTTTGAGTACAGTAGCCACCCCAGCCCAGAAATACCATGTGTACAAGATCAGGAATAGATCTGCCTTGTAAGGTCCACTGCTTATTAGAGATCATGAAGTGGAAACGATCTATCTGATCTAAACTGAGGTGTGAAACATTAACATCACCAAACAGGAGGGGTTCATCGCGCCCTCACCGAAGCTTCTAGGCAGCTACCCTGGTTGAGCAGCGTGAAAGACTCCGCTCCCCCCGTGAGATGCAGCTCCTCTTTCGCCTCTGCTGGTAAGGCTTTCGCAACCTGGGAAGGCGTGCAACCACAGGCGGGAGGGGGGGGTGGGGGGGTTAGCAGTGGCGCGGGAAGGATCAAGCAACGCAAGGCACGGCAACGCACTGCAGAGAAAAGCATGGCGAAGCAAAGCGCAGTACAGCACAGCGAAACAAAGCACGGCGGAGCAAAGCACAGCACAGCACAGCAAGCGAAGCATATACCAGCAAAGCAGAGGAAACCAAACCAAAATCAACCCAGAGCAAAAGGCCGGCAAATCAGAGCATAGCAAAGCACAGCCCAGCACGCAGCACCAAAGCAAAGCGCACAACAGCAGATCAAGGACAACAAACTAGCAACTAAACGCCAAGCACAGCACACCACAGAATAGAACAGCACACCAACAGCACAAAGCACAGTCAGTAATGCCAAGCTACAGCAAAGCACAGCAAGAAAAGGAAGCACGGCACATCACAGCGAAGCACGGCACAGCAAAGCAAAGCACAGGGAACCACAGCAAAGCACAACAAAGCACAGCAAAGCACAGCAAAGCACAGCAAAGCAAAACACAGCAACGCAAAGCAAAAACAACAGCAACAGCAACTCAAACCACACCACATCCCACACCACAGCAAAACACGGCCACACACAACACCGCCCAGCACAGCAACACCACAACAGCAAACAGACGTAAATACAGGGCAGCACACAACAACCTCCAAGCGCAGCACGCAAGGCTGAAGAAAAGCAAAGCAACCCACAGCGAAGCAGCCCACAGCGAAGCAAACCCACAGCAAAGCAAACCCACAGCAACAAAACAACATAGCACCACAGCAGACCAAGAACGCAAAACGCTCGCCTGGTAAAGGATGTGATAGCTCCTCTCGCTTTGCTCCAGCTGCACCAGCCTGGACTTCTCTAGGAGGAAGTGCTCCGTCCTGGCCCCCACGAGTCGGAAGTCGTCGTCGTATTGGAGTTTGATGTACTTACCTGATTGAGGAGTGTGGTGTTGGTGGTGTTGGTGGTGGTGGTGGTGGTGGTGATGGTGGTGTTGTTGATTGTCGTCATAGTTTTTTTTTGTGTTTTTGTTTTTGTTTTACGCTAAGATGTAACGGAAGAAACAGTAACGAACGGATCGTGAAAGCAGTCGATTGTGCGTAGGTACCCATTCAGGCTTGGTGTTGCGTTTGTGTATAACAGTCAATCATCAACTATTGATACCAATCAAGCAACAATCGCCGATCAATCGTCAATTGCATCATTCATCAGCCAATCAGACGCCATTCTTATCTCGTAGTAAATCATCCCTGCATGACTCATGAAAATGTTGGATCCACACTCCGCAAATCATACGTAAGCCGTCGCCCATCATCAATTTACACCACTCGCCAACCATCATCAATCTGCTCGAAGGTGCTGTCGTCGTCAAACACTCAGAACCCCGTACAGTTGAAAAATAACACTGCAACATAAAATGTTCCATTCAAACGTGTACATACGAAAACAAACAAACAAACAAGTAACAGCCAACGCGCAAAACAACACAACAACTGCACAAAAACAACACCAACAACAACAACAACAACAACAACAACAACAACAAAAACAACAAAAACAACAACTGAGCAAAAAATACACGAACGTGCGCTGTATTTTGTTATAACAGCCTCCTCCTCCTCCTCCTCCTTCTGACCGAATCGGCTGGAGTTATCGCACCCGCAAAACAAAGCAAAAAAAAAAAAAAAAAAAAGAACTTGCACAGTACAGTGTTGCCGGTCCCACTATAGTGCCGTTATGCGCCAGCCAGCAAAACCGGCACTATATGTCGGCAACCGGCACTACTCCACACAACTACCACACTGGCGAATCCCATCTGTGCCAAGCGATTCCACAAGCACTATTATAGCGGGCATTCGGCACCACTCGACCCACACCACAGAGGGACCACTGCACCTACTGTATAAATAGAAACCTCGTCCTTCCCCTCTTACTGCTCCTCGTCTTCTACTCCCCCCCTTCCTCCTCCTCCTCCTCCTCGTTTTCCTCCTCTTACACCTCCTCCTCATCTTGCTCCTCCTACTCTTCCTTAGTCCTCCTCCACCTCCTACCCCTCCTCCTCTTATTCCTCGTTCTCTTCATCTGCCCGTCCCCCCCCCCCCTTCCTCCTCCTCCTCCTCCTCCTCCTCATATGACCCCCCCCTCCTCTTCTCCTCCTCCTCCTCCTCATCTGATTCCTCCTCTCCCTCCCGCACCTCCTTCTCCTCCTCTTACTCCTTATTTTCTTACTCCTCCTCGTGCTCCTATTATTACTCCTCCTCCTCCCCCTCCTACTCAAATCCTCATCACGTCCCGTCTCTCCCCTCCTCGTCCCTCCCGCCTTCGGTCTCTCTCCTCTCCTTCTCCTCCTCCTCCTCTCCTCTACTTCTCCCGTCCATCCTATCCCCTCCTCCTCCTTCTCCTCCTCCCCCCCTCCTCTCCTCCTCTGCCTCCGGTGACGTAGCTGCTTTCATCTCACCCTCCTCTCCTCTCCTCTTCTTGATTCCTTCTCCTGTGCTCCTTCCTCGCTCATACCTCCTCTCCTCCTTCCTCCTCGCTCCTCCTCCACTCCTCCTACTGCCTCCTCCTCCTTCTCCTCTCCCTCTCCCTTCCTCCTGCACGCGAATCCGAGCTGGAGTTGTCGTTACGAACGGTCTTAGCGTTGCCGAAAGCTTCCAGCACCGTTTGCTCCCTCCCAGCATGGACGTTCTTTCCATTGTGCTTAGCCGCTGCGCCGTGCTGCGCACGAGGGGAGGAGGCCGCCACCACTGGCACTCCGCACTCGTAGTTCCGAGGGGGGGCAAAGTGACTCATTGTGACTTGCTTGCTAGTCTACCTTGAGACATCCCTTTCGAGATGTCACCGTTTTCGGGCGGGGGGGGGGGGGTGTGACTCATGTTGTGCACGGCCGTAGTCATATGACCATAGACCCTCGCATCCCTACAATGCCGGGACGGAGCCGTTGGGTTTTCACCAACCAGGCAGACATTGTGTGGGGGGGGGGGATACGTACGATAGCATTGGTAGCACTGGAGTCGTCCATCTTGAGCATCAAGTGGCATCAAAATCAAACTGTCAACTCTTGTTATCCGTATTATTACTGGGGACCATAGTAAACAGGACCAACTATTGACATTACCGGAGGACCATAGTTAAACACTAAGTAAATACGACCAAATATGTTAGTAAAAAATAGGTAAATAGATACGCTAGGTTTTTATTGCAGTGATTGTCCATAGGTTCTATTTATTTAACAAACGATAAGGTGGTAGGGGGGGGGGTCAGAAGGGGAGACGAGTGGAGGAGGGAGGGGGAATGGGCAGGAGTGAGAGAAGAGGCGGAGCAGAGGAGTGAGAGGAGGAGGAGGGGGGATTGAGGAGGAGAGGAGGGGCGGGAGGAAGGAAGAGGTAGGAGAACGAGGGGGATGAGTAAGAGGGGGAGGGGTCTCCCGCAATAGTAGACATAGGTAAATATACAGCTTTTTGTGTATACCGCAGGTGCTACGTATTTACTCTGGTCCCGCTTAATAACGTGATAACTTCATCACCATCATCATAATCATCATCATCATCATCATGCATACAAACCAGGGGGGGGGGGGGGGGAGGGGGTGCACTCACTAGCCGCATGCCATGGCATGGCAGTAGCCTTATGTATTGATCATAGGCCCCCCGCATACCTACAATACATTGCCGGGACCGGAGCACTTCGGGTTTCCACCGACCAGGCAAGACATTTGCTTGCACCGAGCAAGCAAGCGAGGCGCCGTGAGGTGTCCGGCGAGTCGCATAACGGTGGGCTTGCATCCTACTAAGAACCGTTTGTGGGGAGGACTTTTTTGCACATGGATAACAGCGTCGAACTACTTGGTCATTTTCTGGTGTGGCCACTTCCGGAGACAGCAAAATGGGCAAACGATGGGGTGGATAGACGAAAGGGACACGCGCACTGCCCGGTTAGGAGTAGCTTAGGTGTGAGAGCGTGATAAAAAAAAAAACAGGAGCTGGTATAGTTCATTACGCCGGTAACGCGGCCCACCACACCACCTCGCTCTCCTGTGCGCTCTCCTGCCATTAAAAAAAAATGCTCTCCGATCGACACGACGTCGTGTTCTTTTCCGCTGATCGATGTCGTGTCCCCCACCTCCACGTGCCCCAACACCAACAACAACAACCAACATCAATACCAACACCAAGCATCCACATCAACAACACCAACACCACCAACAGCAACAGCAACAACAACACCAACAACACCAACAACACCAGCACCAATACCACCAACACCACCAAACGAGACCGGGTCCCCTGCCGCCAACCCCACCCCCAACCCCACCCCGACCCAAATGCCTACCCAGATCGAGACCCCCTCTCATCCATTGCTGACCTACACTGCAACCGCGGACAGAGAGAACTTCCAAGCACAGCATCCCGAACCGGCCGAATCAATCTAGAGTATTTTATAGCAAGCAACGGCATCCCACCAGCATCCATTACTCGGACATGGTTCGGGTCAGGTCGACCTTTGAGGAATCGGGTTGGAGGGTCGGCATTAGCCATCAAAACATAAAACACACAAAACACACAAAACAAACAAAAAAAAAAACAAGAAACTAAAAACACTCCGGAAGCGAATCGCCATCACCGAATGTGTGTCCATCTACCCACGTCTCCTTACCTACTCCGCCGCTGCTACCACCGCTGACCGAGGCACCGCTACCTCCCCCCCCCCCCGAGGCAGGGGGGGCAGGGGTGGGGTCCCCCCCCGCCAAGGCTCGGCTGGCCGTGATGAGGAAGCGCATGACGTGCTTGGAGGCCTCCGTCTTTCCCGCGCCCGACTCGCCGGTGATGAGGATGGACTGGTTTCGTCGGCGGACTCTGCCGTTCACCTCCCTCCCTCTCGTCTCCGCCATGTACCTGTTCAGGACCGGTGCGACGTGTCAAATGCATGTGTGTGCGCGGGGGGGGGGGGGGTACTTATTTTCATGCATGGCCGTAGTCGTATTGCCATAGACCCTCGCATCCTTACAATGCCGGGACGGAGAATGTCGGGGTTTTCATCGACCATGCAGGCATTGCTAGCACCAGGGGGGGGGGGGGGGGTACTTCATTTTCATGCATGGCCGTAGTCGTATCACCATAGATGTACTCATGTCGTGCACGGCCGTAGTCGTATGACCATAGACTCTCGCACTCCTGCAATGCCGGAACGGAGCACGTTGGGTTTTCACCAACCAGGCAGGGGGGGGGGGGTACTCATTTGTTGCTTGCATTAGTCATTTGACCATTGACCACGCATCCCTTTCGAGACGGAGGGAGGGGAGGGGCAAGGTAGAAGGGCAGGAAAGAGAGGGGGGGGCGGGGCGTACTCATTTGTTGCTTGCCGTAGTCGATGGCCAAATGAGGGAGGGGGGGGAGGGGGGGCATAACCAATGGTTCTCCTATGACAACAGCTTAACGGAAAGTCATGTCGGCGATGTCAGATTACACACACATACATAATACGTGCAAACATGATCCGACGCCGTGCTCTCGGATAACAGAATTCGTTGATCTGAGTATCTACCCCAAAACGTTATAATAAAACGAGCAGTAAGAAAAAAATCGGGAGTCATATATAATGAAGCTACTAATAGCGTAGAACGAACCCATTCTTAGTACGGATTACGGAGGACCATAGGGAACAGAACCAAATCTTGTTAGTAAAAAATCTGCAGCATCTATACCCGAAATATCTACTGCTGCGGTACGCAGCCCTTTCATCTGTCGGGCGTGTGAAAACAAAGCCATTCCAAACAGCCAATTCTGAAAAAAAAAAAAAGTCACTGGAGCGCCCTGTCGGCCACTCCATAGACGTAGTTAATATATTTACTGCAGATCATGAGACGGAGATCTGATCCATCGGATATGTGTGAAACATTCTACCCATTCCCATAAAACAAATACATATATAGGGTTAAAAGTACGTACATCTATATCACATCCATATATACGCGTTTATACGCGCAAACAAAACCGAGATGGTGCATCAGAATAATACATATCGCGGATCTGCTACATACTGCTGCTGCTGCAGTCCTTCCATCCGTCGGGCGTGTGAAAACAAAGCCATTCCAAACAACCATTCCTGACAAAAAAAAAAACGAAAAAACGAAACAAAAATCGAAAAAAACGAAGAAAAAAAAACTCACTGGAACGCCCTGTCAGCCACGCCATAGACGTGCGGCTTCCCGAGCATATTCTTCAGCGCCGCCAGCTGCGACTTAGGGTCCGGCTCGCCACCGCCACCCCCGCCCCCCCGCCCCGCCCACCCCCACCACCGCGCCCCCCCCCACCACCACCCCCTCCCCCTCCCCCCCTCCTACCACCACTAGCAGCAGCAGAAGAAGAATCTGCCGAATCCCTCTCGCTCATGTCGCCGCCATATTCTCGGAGAAGCGAGGCCGTTCTCTCGGCTACCCTGCTCCCGGGCGACGGTCCCACAACATTTCTGACCGCCACAGCACTCGACGCTGGAGGCTTCGAAGGCTTTTTCGCGACGGGCATGGGGATTTCGTAGAGACCCGGGATGTCTGTGTAGGGGTTTATTGACACCAGGACGTCCGCCACGTTGGTGTAAATGTTGTTGTTGAGGAAGCGCCTGTAGCGGGTACATAGGCGGGTAGACAGACAGGCGGGTAGGCGGGTAGGTAAGTAGGTAGGATGGGCAGAGTCGGGTAAGCAGATACGTGGTTAAAGCGGGTCGGGTAGGCAGGTAGGTAGGTTGGTAGGTAGGTGGGTGGGGTACGTAGGCAGGTAGGTAGGTAGGTAGGTAGGTAGGTCGGTAGGTAGGTCGGGTAGGCAGGCAGGTAAGTAGGTAGGTGGGTAGGTAAGTAGGTAGGTGGGTAGGTAGGCAGGCAGGCAGGCAGGCAGGTAAGTTGTAGGTAGGGTATGTAGGTCAGGTAAATGGGTAAAGCGGGTCGGGCAGGTAGGCAGGCAGGCAGGCAGGCAGGCAGGCAGGCAGGTAGATAGATAGGGTGGGCAGAGTAGGGTAAGCAGGTAAGTGGGTAAAGCGGGTCCGGTAGGTAGGTAGGTAGGTAGGTAGGTAGGTAGGTAGGTAGGTAGGTAGGTAGGTAGGAAGGTAGGTGGGTAGGTAGGTAGTTAGGTAGACAGGCAGGTAGGTAAGTTGTAGGTATAGGTAGGTAGGTAGGTAGGCAGGCAGACAGGCAGGCAGGCAGGCAGGCAGGCAGGCAAACAAGCAGGCAGGCAGCGACTCAACGTATCAGCCTGGCTTTCTTACTACAGCAGGCTGTTTCTTATTGTGTGTCCGGTACTACTACCGCTGTTTAGCGGGTTCCCTTTTTTTTATGTACACCTGTTGAGAAGGCCTAGCAGCGGTCCCTCGTGCATCTGGTTCATTCGCGAAGCGTCGGCCAGGTCAAGCGCATGGCTGGGGTCGTAATCCGCGCACTTGCCCACGGGGATCTAAAAAACCAGCGTCGACAAAACAAAAAAGAGGTGCAACCAAAAAAAAAGAGAGAAGATTTAGGGGGGGGGGGGGTGGAGGAGAAGTGAAGAGTGCTACTTAGTGGCCCCGGATTGACGTTACGACTAGGAGGGGGTACCGCTAGAAAGAGAAGGCGAAGATAACGAATGGGAGGCTGGGAGGGGGTGGGGGGTATATATGGGTTTCCCCCATGGGGTATGTATCCAACTAATGTACCACTCCTGTCCCGAATTATGAGCACGGTTTGTCTAGTAACATTCAACACACACGGTGATTATAGTTCGAAACAGAGTGGCAAGATCATTCGTAAAAAAAAAGGGGGTCGGAAGCGGAAAAGCAGACCCCTTCCTTTCAAGTAACGCCTCATTATAATGTGGCGAAAAAACAACACGAACAACGAAAAGGGGGGCAAAAGGGGGGCGGAAACGGAGCAGACCTCCCCCTCCCCCGCCCCCTAAAAAACGCCTCATATGAAGGAAAGTATAGGTATTGGTCGAAACCCGCCCATTTGCCGACCAGGATCTGAAAAAAAAAAAAACAATGGCAGAAAAAGAAACAATAGAAACACCTACATGTCACATCAAAACCCGCGGCCACAAGCTAGTAGCGTTTTGCGAGGACAGACTACTTTTTGGTGACGATGAGTTAGTGTGATATGTTATATATATAGCTGTTTTTTTTTAATATATATATATATCAGTAGGGCGTTGTGGGTTGGTCTCAAAACATTCCGAAAGGAAGGAATAAAAAGAGAAGGAGATGGGGAAAATATATACACTCTGTCTCTAAATATAAGGGCCGTTTGTACATTAATACAATACTATTGAACCAAAACGATCCTTACATGTAGGGACAAGAGTGCATAATACACGATAAAAATATTGATATTCAAAAAGAAAAAAACGAAAGTGAAATAAAAAATATTAAAAAAAATAAACAAAAACACAAAAACTCTCAAAGGACCATAAAATGCTATATATACTAAAACACATTATAAAAGACGTCACCTCGACTTCCCCGTTTCCGTCTGCGGCCACCACGGTGTACGAACTCCCGTCCGCGCTTTCCGACGCAACAGCAGCTACCCTCCATACTTTCTCCCCGTCTGGCACCCACACTCTCCGCCCGTTCTGTCCAAGCGTGACATGTGCCGGATAGGTTTGTGAAGAACCGGGAGGGGGAGCGAAAGAGGGGAGGAGGGAGGAGGGGGGGGGGGGGGGGGGCGTTAACCCGCGG
>MEHQ01001377.1:222014-270279 GCA_008828725.1 Saccharina japonica | reverse complement strand
CGGGTTGGGTTGGGTCGGGTCGGGTTGGGTTGAGTTATAGGTCGGGCTGAGTATATAGACTGTCTCTTATACACATCTTGGGTTGGGTTCGGGTCGGGTTGGGTTGAGTTATAGGTTGGGCTGGGCTGGGTTGGGTTCGGGTCGGGTTCGGGTCGGGTTTGGGTCGGGTTCGGGTCGGTTATTTCAACATGATTCGGTCCGGGTTGGTTCGGTTCGGTGATCGGTTCGGTTCGGTTCTGTACGTCGTATAGTGCATTTCCATTTGGCATCCCAATCGGTGCGAAAGAGTACAAAAAAGTGGACTATTCATATTAATAGGGCGGGACGGCATCCTACCGCATGATTCAGTTTGGTGCGGTACGGTACAACATTAATGTGCGGTAAGGTATATACGGCTGGCGGTATGGTCCGTAAACTCCTGTACGTACTGTGTATACCAGGGTACGTATTCCGGGGGAGCATAGTAAATGGGACCTTCGGTAAACACAAAAAAACAACAACTATATTCGTACTCGTATTTCCAATTTTTTACTAATGCTATTAAATAATAAAACAATATGTGGTCCTATTTACTATGTATGGTCCACTGCTGTAATATTAATAGTTGACAGCTTGACTGCTTTTTGTCTGCCTCTGGTCGCGCGTACGGTAGCAGCAGCAGTGAGAGGTAATACCAACAATACTATTCATACATCAGTGCAGGACACGCTCTGTAATAAGGAACAGGCTAATAAGAAAACCAGGCTGAGAATTAGAGCAAAACATGAAATTCTGGAGTCGTTATCTTGAAATTAGTGTGGAAAGCACCCCCTCTCTCTCAAATAAGAATTTCTGCCTGGACCAGATTACCTGGTTCTTATCAGATGTTCACTGTACTAACTGTACTGATGTACCAGGTATGTTATACCTGGGATATTGTTTTTCATTGAATATTACCTGTTAGCATTGACTAGATACCAGGAACACAATTTCTATATTCTGCGAAACGCCAGCGTACGTTGTTTTGCATTTTTCTAAAAAGTTGCATTCTGATATTCGATCGTTTTCAACAAAATACTATAAAAAAAACAACGCTATCATCACCAGTCAGCAGCGAATGGAACCAAATCAGCTCACAGCAGTACTCAGATTTTGTCTCGTACGTAGCATAGAGGTTGCTTGTAAATAAGCTGCGTTATTTTTACAAAACAAACAAAACAAACAAAACAAACAAAACGTCAGCTTGATACGAATTATATACATATAGCTGTGACATCTTGACTTTGTGGAGCAGCTTTGCAAGCAGCTGAGCGAGGTGATTTCATGAGCAGCTTCAAGACGAGCGTTGTGCAAGCTGTGCACAAGCGGCGTGCGGTGCGTGACTGCTGCTGTGATACCGTACCGTTACCAGTTACCAGTTACCAGCTTCGCAAGCTGTGTGACTTGTGTATGATATACAGAGTACAGGACACCTAATAAGAAACAGGCCAATAAGAAAGCCAGGCTGGCATCCAGGGGGAAATAAGAAAGCCAGACTGACATTCAGAGGGATTTAAGAAATTCGAGAGTCGTGATCTCGAAATTAGAGTAGAAAGCACCTTCTCTCACACAAGAAATCCAGCCTGGGCCAGCTTTCCTGTTTCTTATTATCAATAGGTTTCCTGTATACCTGTAACACATGGAGTGGTATTCGTATAAGGTAACGACCTTTTAAGGCGTCACCTCCCCTGAGTTCCCCTCAAAACTCGTCATAGAGTTCGCGCGATCTATGACAAGGTATCCCACGTGTTTAGGTTTTTCTCTGTCTCATAGTCTGTGACCACAGAATTCGTTTATCTCTAGGATTAGGAATCAGGACAGACACTGCGTGTACTGATGTAGTCGATGTGGGTAGAAAGAACGAGTTTAATGTGAAGACAACACACACAAACGCAGCTTGCAACGACGAGATGATGAGCTTCGACGAAATCCTCGATCCCACACAGCTGTCATTTTTTTTTGTTAATCCATCATCGAAGTATTTGGTGGGCAGGTGCACGTAGGGTGTAGGCGCCGAACCGTATTCCTACCCGTATCCGTATCGACATCCGTATACTGCTGTGCGATTACTCGTATGATATGTATAATACTGAGTTGTGTACCTGTACGAGTACACAACAGTCGCATGGTTGAAGTATGGGGTGTGAGGTTTGAATCTCCGTATGGAGATTTTTATTATTTAAAAAATTAAAAAACAACAGCTGTGGGCTCGAGGATTTCGTCGAAGCTCATCTTTGCTTCGTACCTAGCTGAGTGTAATACTTCGATCGCGCGTACTTACGGATGTTATATGTCCTCATGTAGGATGTACATCCCGTATGAGGGGGACACAATCTGAGGCTGTAGAATTCAGGAATGGAGATTTTTTTATTATGAGATGACACCAACTGCTGTCGAGAGCGCCAATTATTACACATAGCGTGGGTAGGCACAATTTGATGAGAGTCGACGAGGAAAGAAAGAAAGTGCTGAAATCTCCTCGCGATAAAAAATGCAAGGCGCGCACCGCCGTAGTAGCGGTGGAGGGGAGAGAAGAGCCTACTTTAGGGAACCCGGACCTGAGTTATGACGAAGAGGGAGAGAGGAAAGGAGGGCGGAGATATTGAATGGGATGAACAAAAAAAAAGAAGAAAAAATAAAGAAAGAGAGAACTATTAATAATAGTACTAGCAATACTGCTGTGAAAGTATCGATATCCGTTTCCGCATCCGCGGGGCGCGGCGCTACGTAGGCTGCGCTCTTTTGCGGTTGCTGAACCCCTTGCGAAGGTCTTCACAGCAAGCAGTGCGTTCAGAAGGAGGAGTACAGCAGCAGTGCCAGGTATCCTACATACGTACGTATATACTCGTAGTTCGCGCGATCGGAGTATCCCACGCAGCTTGCAAAGATGAGTTCCGACGAAATTCTCGATCGGTCTCACAGCTGTCGAGGTTTTTTTTTTTTTTTTCCCTCCAAGGGTCGTTCTTATCGAGCAACTTTTTTCCATAATTTCCAGTATTTTTTTCCAGAAAAAAAGAAAGAAATCTTGGAAATCTTGGAAATCTTGGAAATTCTTCCGAGGGGAAAATGCCTGGAAAGCTTCAAGTTCCAATAAATGGAAAAAAAAAAATGGAGAAAATGGAATATATAGAAAATTGCGCAAAAAACATATTGGAAATTTTGGAAATTTATGCCTCCGATAAGAATGGCCCTAATATACTCGTAGTGCTGCTGCGCCAGCGCACCAATACAAGTATATACTATTAATAGCTATTAATAGCGGCACCAAGTAATTTCTAAGTTGGGTATAATACAGTAGTAGTGCTGTAATCCGGCCCAGGGGGGGGGGGGGGGGGGGGTACTTCATGTTCATGCATGGCCGTAGTCGTATGACCATAGACCCTCGCATCCCTCGTACAATGCCGGGACGGAGCGTGTCGGGTTTTCACCAACTAGGCAGACATTGCCAGCACCCAAGCGCGAAGCAAAACCGTGAGGTGTTGGGCGAGTCGCATGAAGGGTGAGCTGCATTCTTCTACGTACGTACGCAACAACCACTTGTGAGGCAGACTTGCCCATGGATAACAGCTTCCAATGAATAAATTCAATGTATGGTGTGGCCACTTGCAGAGGCCAAAAAGGTGGGGAGGGGTTGACCCTTTTAACCAAACATTTCACTCTAATCCCAAGTGTTTTGTCCACACATCTGGACTGCGGCCTTAAAAGGGTGATAAGACGACGGACGACGGCATCATCCGTTGCATCTTGCCTATATTAAAAAAATTAAAAAAACAACAGCTGTGAGCTCGAGGATTTCGTCGAAGCTCATCTGCATCTTGCCTATATTAGCATATATATATACCGACGTTTTACGTTGCAAAAAGCTTGCAAGCTGTTGCCACGACGAGCGGTTGAAATATGCTGTGCGCGGTTCCTGTGACACCACATCCAGATTAATCTATTACGGGGGGACCATAGTAAATACTAGTAAATAGGACCTACGGTCTACGGTACACACTTTTTTTTCTTTTTTCTTTTTTTCCATCCCATTTATTATCTCCGCACTTCCGTCTTTCTCCCTCCCTAGTCGTAACTCAGATCCGGGGTCACAAAGGAGGCTCTTCTCCCTCCTCCCCCACTACGGTTCTTGCCTTGGTTTTTATCGCGAGAATATTTCAGCACATTCTTCCCTCGTCAACTTTCGTCGAATTTTGCTTACCCACGCTATAATATGCGCTCTCGACAGTAGTCGGTGTCATTTGAGAATAAAAACCTCCATGGGGAGAATCGAACCCTCGACATCCGAACCTCCATGGGGAGAATCGAACCCTCGACATCCGGCCCTACAGGCTTCGTGGCTACCAGTTAGACCACCGGGGCGACCGGCTAGCCTATATATATATCCATATTTTTACTAGCAATATTTGGTCCTATTTACTAAATAGGACATATGGTGCACACTAAAACCTATATATTTTCTTATTTCTACCAACAATATTTGGTCCTATTTACTAAATAGGACCTACGGTACCTACGATATGTGTTCCTTCTTTTTACTACGTCGTATCAATAACAATATGATCGTGTCCTTCGAAGGTGAAAACTAATTAATGACTTGAATTAGTATGAATGAATTAAAAAAAATGGCGTTGTATCGTAGGCTTTGGGAGAATGTACGAAACGGGGGCCGGGTGTCGCAGGGAATCGAATGAGTTGTTCCCGCAGGAAAATATTGTGTTGATTTGAAGGGGTTGCGTATTTGGCCCTTTTTACTGTTAATAACAATATTTGGTCCTGTTTACTATATAAGGCCTACGGTATACACTAAAACTTATATAATACGACATTTCCTTATTTTTGCTAACAATATTATTATATTATTTGCCTTCCGACAATGTGCAGGGCATTATTCATTCAGAATGAAAAGGCTGACCCAATTCGTCGAATACCACCATAATCTCATCCAACCAACTCCCCTCCCTTCCGTGTACTCAATAGAATACGCACTACCACCGTTTACCCAAATATTGTACCGGCTATATATCTATGTTCCCCTTCTTCATCCAGTGATCGACACACCTCATTGGTCCCCTATGTACTATGGTTCCCCGTAACACTAAAGTTTGTACTACCACCAAAGTACCGGTACAAGCTATTAATAGACTTTATCGGAGGAACGAACGGTTTTGGCGAGGGGATCTGGCTGCGTTCTCACGGCTTCTTCGTCACTACCAGCAGTACAGCAGCAGTAACCAGCCCTCTTACAAAAAAAACCTTAAAATCGAGTTCAGACTGACTTTCTTATTCTGGGTGCGCGCGCAAAAGCACACTGCTGTATCATTTGTTGCACTTTCTTTCTTATTCTGGGCGCGGGCAAAAACACACTGCTGCATCATTCGTTGCACTTTTTAACTTCGATCCCCGACATGAGACGTGTTTTCCCTAGTATTAACAGTGCACAAGCATTTTTGGGGTCAACTTTCTCAATCGAAACAAACATTCACTAGGCTGAGAGCTTCTTCGTTTTTTTTCTCTTTTGTTTTTCACTTTTTCAGCCTTGACTTTCTTGTGAGTTAATTTCTTACCAGGTATGAACGTGCCGGTACTGCTGTATTGCACAAGGCATGCCGTCAGTACCAGCGCCGTATATATAGGTACTCGTAAAGTCCCCCGATACCTTAGAGATCGGTACACCCAAAACTTACTGACCCCCGTCTCCGTGTCGAAAGGGATGCGTGGTCAATGGTCAAATGACTAAGGCAAGCTACAAATGAGTACGCCCCCCGTCCTCCCCTCCCCTCTCAACTCTCCACACCTCCCCCCCCTTCCCCACATACACGAATCTTCTCTCCACAACAGTCCAACCTACTGCTGTATACCAGGTACATGATTGCATAGGGGAGATAAGGGGTGGCAACGACGGACACTTAACACCACCAACACCACCATCGCCGATACCGTCAAAACCAACAGACACCAACACCAACACCAACACCACCAACACCAACACTATCAACACCGCTAGTACCACCCCAACAACTATTAACACCAACGCACACCAGGACCACCAACAACACGAAACACCAACATCAACACTCCCCCCTTAACCACCACCGCTGTATACATGTTTATATAGGGGACTTAATGAGGTTATATAGGACGGACACTGTTAATAACACGAACGGCAACACCATCAACAGCAATACCATCAACAGTACCGTTAACACCAACACGACCAACGCCAACGCGCACTAGAACCCCCAACAGCACTAATACCAACACCAACAACAACAAAACCAACACCAAAATACCTCAATACCAACAACACCAACACCAACACCAACACCAACACCCCCAACACCACCAACACCACCACCAACACCACCAACACCACCAACACCAACGCACCTCCTCGTGGTCCGAGTCCAGGCCGACTTCCTCGACAGCCTGCTTGGAGATGCCCGACTGGAACACGCTAGTGGCGCTGCCCCCCCCGACCCCCTCCTCATTAAAGCGGCGCACCAATCTCCTCAGCATCGTGCCCGGATGTCGTAACCGTATGTATTGCTGCTATTGCTATGAACCCGCTTCGCTGATTGTTGATTGGCTGCCGTCGAAGCCCCCTACCCAATCAATTCAACGCAAAGAAGAGGGGGGGGGAGTGGGNAGAATCGGCACGGACACTGGGTGTGCTGGATGTCGACGGGTAGAAAGGAACGTTTAATGTTAAGGACACACACACGTAGGTATATGATATGTATGTGAAGAACACGTGCAAACGTTCATACCGCTTTTACCCAACAGAACAGCCAGCCGCATATGAAACAAACAAGAAGATAGAATACGCCACAGGTTGAATGTAAAGCACGTATAATATGTGAGTAACGTTTCCAACAGGCTGTGTACTGTATACCCATACAACACGACACACGTGTAAACACCAGCTGCGAGATAAAGGTTTTGTTTCCAAATTTTGAATAGATACGAAGTACCACAGGTACATATCATACATACTACGTACGTACATATAATATGAATCTTTAACTTCAGTTTTTATCCATTCCAGACTGTTTAATTTTTATTTTTATTTCCCCCCACAAATAGACACACACTTCCTGAATTCTACAGCCTCAGATTGTGTCCCCCTCATACGGGATGTACACCCTACATGAGGACATATAAAATCCGTAAGTACGCGCGATCGAAGTATTACACTCAGCTAGCAAAGATGAGTTTCGACGAAATCCTCGAGCTCACAGCTGTTGTTTTTTTTTAATTTTTTAATAATAAATGGGATGGGAAAAAATATATATATATATACTCGTATATATATTTACTATGGTCTCCCGTAAAAGTAGAACTAACTATAAAGTCGTTCGGGCTGGTCGGTGTCGTTTTTGCCCGGTTACCTTTGCCCCGTGGCTACGTACTTATTTCTTCTTATTTTAGCTTTCAAGAGCTTTTCTATCGTAGATTTTCTTCGTTCCTGCCCAGTGGCTTCGTACGTGCTATTAATAGTATATATATGTATAGCTGGTATGATGATAAACACGCCTGCTGTGTTATCCCTTTTCAGTTTGCGACAGACACACTCGGGATTTTAAGCCAACCACAATCGAGAAGGGGAACCTTGCGTACAGTACAGGACACCTAATAAGAAACAGGAAATCTGGTCCAGGCTGGATTTCTTAGTTGGAGAGAGGGTGCTTTCCACACTAATTTCAAGGTAACGACTGCCGAATTTATTAGTTTCCTTCAAGTTCCAGCCTGGCTTCCTTATTAGCCTGTTTCTTATTACGTGTCCTGTACTGACTGTATTATTATGTTTTTTCGGGCCATCGTGGAATCTGATTACTATACTATTAATACTATATAACCCTTCCACAGGTTGTCCGAGTACCTTGGAGTAAAGTCCCGAGTATTGGAGATAAATTGCTTCAGGTACTTCGTGTACTCGGAGTATTTCGGGGTTCGATACTCCGGATACTGCTCGTTCTCGGAGTATTTCGGGTATGAACACTCTCGATACTGCTTTACTCGGAGTATTTCGGGGTCCAATACTGCGAGTACTCCTTGTACTCCGAGTATTTGGAGCTTCAGTACTGCTCATACTCCAAGTACTCCGAGTATTCAGGCCGCTAATACCCTTATACTCTTAAGTACTCGGAGTACGAAATGTACTCGATACTCGGAGTATACTCGGAGTGTGAAGTACGTTAGGAGCATCTTTGCATCATTTTAAAGACTCGGCCGCCATTCCTCCCAGGTCCTGGGAACATGTGTCTGGCGTTCATAGCATTTAAAAATTCACAGATGCTCCCGTTACCTCGGAGTATATAATTAGAGTATTTTCGAGAAAAAAATACTTCAGGTACGTTGTGTACACGCAGTATTTCGGTGTCCAATACTCTCGATACTCGGAGTACTCCGAGTAATTTGGATGTTTTTACTCCGAGTACCGCTTGTAATCGAGTACAAGTACTGCTCATACTCCCAGTACTCGGAGTATTTGGGCCTTCAGTACTGCTCATACTCTTAAGTACTCCGAGTATTTAGGCCACCAGTACTCTAATACTCTCAGTACTCGGAGTACGAAAAATACTCGATACTCCGAGTATACTCGGAGTATCGAGTATACTCGGACAATCTGTGAACCCTTCGTAATAGTACTGACTGGAAATCACAGAGGGGCGGGGGGCCGGTACTATTAATAGCAAAAAACCATTGAAGCGAAGCACGAATGTCAAAATACGATATTTTTATCATTACAACTCCGCATAAGGGGAATGATCGCATCGCGTAATGTGTGTGTGGCAAGGCACCCACGAGGCAGATACTTACTACAGTAGGATTACCCGTTGCTGTCTCTGGAAGTTGCCATACCAGAAATAAAATAAATTCGTTGGAGGCTGTCGTCCACATGCAAGTCCGCCTCACAAGCGGTTCTTAGTAGGATGAAGCTCTCACCCTTCATGCGACTCGCCCAATATATCGCGGCGCTTCGCGCTTGGTGGAAGCAATGTTTGCCTTGTTGGCGAAAACCCAACGTGCTCCGTCCCTGCATTTTACGAGCTGGGCCAGCCAAGAAACCTACAAAGCTTCCTAAAGCAGTATCTCGTGAACCACTGCGAATTAGGCTACAAAATTTTGAAGCGCCAACCCTGACATAGCAGTGCTTGTGCAATTTTTTTTTGTATCTTAAAAATTATATACATTTTTTTTTCTCGACTCGATCTCGCCGAGATATCCGCGAAAACTCGAAAACAACATTTTTTTCATTCTAATTTCGTATAAAAAATGTCATTTTCGATCAACATGAAATTTGGTGGGGACAATGCTGAAGACACAAGGAGAAGATCGATGTAAGTCTCGTTGCCCAATTCGCCACCCATCAAGAGATATGACCAAAACTCGATTCCATATATAAGTCAAGTAATTACGGAAAAAATGGTAATTCCGTCATGCCCCGACCAATTTCGAGAGTTTTACTCTGAAATTTTCACCACGTCTTTGAACCGTGCGTGCAAAAATACCTGCCGCCTGCCCTCTTTGATTTTTTTTTTTTCCAAGTAGTTTTGATCGCTTTTGCATTTTTTTCGATTTTTGGATCGTCGTATCTCTCTCGAGGGGGAGAAAAAAAAAAAGGGCAGGCGGCAAGTGTGTTGATTAGTACATGATCTACACTGTGTCCAAATTCCAGGTCCTAATTCGTTAAATTGGTCGGGGCATGGCTAATCTGCTTTAAAAACATTTTTTTGGCTGGCCCAGCTCGTAGGGATGCGAGGTTCTATGGTCATATGTACGACTACGGCCATGCACAACACGAGTAACCCCCCCCCTCTCATTCCCTATTGTTAACACACCATGCGCTGCTTCTGATTACTATGTACAGCAGTATACAAGCAGTATTAGTATTACTAATAATAGCGCAATTAGTTGGCGACAAGTGTGGTATCATATACCCGGTACCTGGTTTAAAGCACTATCTATCATGCCAGCGCGAGTTGTTCCTAGCGAGGGCTACGATACTACATATAATACGTACTACGTACAGCATACCTTACCAATTTGTATTGTATTTCTTTTTAACCCTTTTAGGACTGCAGTCCCGTTTTGGGGACAAACCACTCTAATTCTAAGTAAGTTGTCCCCAAAACGGGACTCCAGTCCTATGAGGGTTAAGGCGATACGTATAATAGGACCTGAAAGGTTCGGTTGCTTCTTTCTCGGTCTTGTTGAAGCGGACCAGCTGACCAGTGATGAGGAAAGGTGCCCGTTTAAGTAAGCATCAACATTATAACCATGTGCCTATTCAAATATTAAAAAAAAAAACAATTAGAATAACTCGTATACGAGAATAGTTTACGGGTACACTTTTTTTCACTTTTTCACACCTCGGACAGATCATGATCTATAAGCAGTAGACCTTTCAAGGCAAATATATTCCCGGTATCGTATTATCTAGCTCATGCTGCCGGGTGGGACCCGTTGTATAATCTGCCAAATATCTGGCACATGTTTCCTGGGTTAGATATTTAGTATGCAGATCTTGCAGAACCTCTCACAACCGCAGTTGGGGAACTGAACTACTGTAGATTATCTAGATCATGATATATCTGTAGATGATCTCGATGACGATATGTCTGCAAATGATCTAGATCATGATCTATCTGTAGATGATCTAGATCATGATCTACCTGTAGATGATCTAGATCATGATATATCTGTAGATGATCTAGATCATGATATATCTGTAGATGATTTAGATCATGATCTGTACGAGGTGTGCATTTTTTCGAAACCTCATGTAATACGTACGGACCTCGTTACCGGCGATTACTTACCTCATAACGGTAACTACCATCATCCCTTTGCCTCCCCCCCCCCCCCGACAATGTGCAGGGCATTATTCATTCAGAATGAAAAGGCTGACCCAATTCGTCGAATACCACCATAATCTCATCCAACCAACTCCCCTCCCTTCCGTGTACTCAATAGAATACGCACTACCACCGTTTACCCAAATATTGTACCGGCTATATATCTATGTTCCCCTTCTTCATCCAGTGATCGACACACCTCATTGGTCCCCTATGTACTATGGTTCCCCGTAACACTAAAGTTTGTACTACCACCAAAGTACCGGTACAAGCTATTAATAGACTTTATCGGAGGAACGAACGGTTTTGGCGAGGGGATCTGGCTGCGTTCTCACGGCTTCTTCGTCACTACCAGCAGTACAGCAGCAGTAACCAGCCCTCTTACAAAAAAAACCTTAAAATCGAGTTCAGACTGACTTTCTTATTCTGGGTGCGCGCGCAAAAGCACACTGCTGTATCATTTGTTGCACTTTCTTTCTTATTCTGGGCGCGGGCAAAAACACACTGCTGCATCATTCGTTGCACTTTTTAACTTCGATCCCCGACATGAGACGTGTTTTCCCTATTATTAACAGTGCACAAGCATTTTTGGGGTCAACTTTCTCAATCGAAACAAACATTCACTAGGCTGAGAGCTTCTTCGTTTTTTTTCTCTTTTGTTTTTCACTTTTTCAGCCTTGACTTTCTTGTGAGTTAATTTCTTACCAGGTATGAACGTGCCGGTACTGCTGTATTGCACAAGGCATGCCGTCAGTACCAGCGCCGTATATATAGGTACTCGTAAAGTCCCCCGATACCTTAGAGATCGGTACACCCAAAACTTACTGACCCCCGTCTCCGTGTCGAAAGGGATGCGTGGTCAATGGTCAAATGACTAAGGCAAGCTACAAATGAGTACGCCCCCCGTCCTCCCCTCCCCTCTCAACTCTCCACACCTCCCCCCCCTTCCCCACATACACGAATCTTCTCTCCACAACAGTCCAACCTACTGCTGTATACCAGGTACATGATTGCATAGGGGAGATAAGGGGTGGCAACGACGGACACTTAACACCACCAACACCACCATCGCCGATACCGTCAAAACCAACAGACACCAACACCAACACCAACACCACCAACACCAACACTATCAACACCGCTAGTACCACCCCAACAACTATTAACACCAACGCACACCAGGACCACCAACAACACGAAACACCAACATCAACACTCCCCCCTTAACCACCACCGCTGTATACATGTTTATATAGGGGACTTAATGAGGTTATATAGGACGGACACTGTTAATAACACGAACGGCAACACCATCAACAGCAATACCATCAACAGTACCGTTAACACCAACACGACCAACGCCAACGCGCACTAGAACCCCCAACAGCACTAATACCAACACCAACAACAACAAAACCAACACCAAAATACCTCAATACCAACAACACCAACACCAACACCAACACCAACACCCCCAACACCACCAACACCACCACCAACACCACCAACACCACCAACACCAACGCACCTCCTCGTGGTCCGAGTCCAGGCCGACTCCTCGACAGCCTGCTTGGAGATGCCCGACTGGAACACGCTAGTGGCGCTGCCCCCCCCGACCCCCTCCTCATTAAAGCGGCGCACCAATCTCCTCAGCATCGTGCCCGGATGTCGTAACCGTATGTATTGCTGCTATTGCTATGAACCCGCTTCGCTGATTGTTGATTGGCTGCCGTCGAAGCCCCCTACCCAATCAATTCAACGCAAAGAAGAGGGGGGGGGAGTGGGCGAAGGAGCGGAGGAGGGGGCGGGGGGGGGGGAGGGAGGGAGTCGCGAGGATATTAGTAACACGGGGGGAAACATAGTGACTCAAAACCAAATACGGCAATACGGATGTACGGTATCGTACTTACAGGCGGTGAAGCGGAACTCGCGGACGCCACCAAAATTCCTAAAAAGGCCAGAGTTAAAAAAAAAAAAAAAAAAAAAAAAACGGGAGTTGGGAAATATTTCTGTACGAATCGAGAAAATGACTTTACTTTATTTAATTTTTCGACTTGGTTTTTACTTGGTTCTAGTATACCCCCCCCCTCTCCCTGTCTGTGCTCCGTCTCGAAAGGGATGCGTGGTCAATGGTCAAATGACTACTGTGTGTGTACCTTAGGTCCCTATATAATAAATGGGATGGGAGAAAAAATTATATATATATACTCTTGGTGGTATACTCGTATATCCACAAATAGACACACTTCCTGAATTCTACAGCCTCAGATTGTGTCCCCCTCATACGGGATGTACACCCTACATGAGGACATATAAAATCCGTTAAGTACGCGCGATCGAAGTATTACACTCAGCTAGCAAAGATGAGTTTCGACGAAATCCTCGAGCTCACAGCTGTTGTTTTTTTTTAATTTTTTAATAATAAATGGGATGGGAAAAAATATATATATATATACTCGTATATATATTTACTATGGTCTCCCGTAAAAGTAGAACTAACTATAAAGTCGTTCGGGCTGGTCGGTGTCGTTTTTGCCCGGTTACCTTTGCCCCGTGGCTACGTACTTATTTCTTCTTATTTTAGCTTTCAAGAGCTTTTCTATCGTAGATTTTCTTCGTTCCTGCCCAGTGGCTTCGTACGTGCTATTAATAGTATATATATGTATAGCTGGTATGATGATAAACACGCCTGCTGTGTTATCCCTTTTCAGTTTGCGACAGACACACTCGGGATTTTAAGCCAACCACAATCGAGAAGGGGAACCTTGCGTACAGTACAGGACACCTAATAAGAAACAGGAAATCTGGTCCAGGCTGGATTTCTTAGTTGGAGAGAGGGTGCTTTCCACACTAATTTCAAGGTAACGACTGCCGAATTTATTAGTTTCCTTCAAGTTCCAGCCTGGCTTCCTTATTAGCCTGTTTCTTATTACGTGTCCTGTACTGACTGTATTATTATGTTTTTTCGGGCCATCGTGGAATCTGATTACTATACTATTAATACTATATAACCCTTCCACAGGTTGTCCGAGTACCTTGGAGTAAAGTCCCGAGTATTGGAGATAAATTGCTTCAGGTACTTCGTGTACTCGGAGTATTTCGGGGTTCGATACTCCGGATACTGCTCGTGCTCGGAGTATTTCGGGTATGAACACTCTCGATACTGCTTTACTCGGAGTATTTCGGGGTCCAATACTGCGAGTACTCCTTGTACTCCGAGTATTTGGAGCTTCAGTACTGCTCATACTCCAAGTACTCCGAGTATTCAGGCCGCTAATACCCTTATACTCTTAAGTACTCGGAGTACGAAATGTACTCGATACTCGGAGTATACTCGGAGTGTGAAGTACGTTAGGAGCATCTTTGCATCATTTTAAAGACTCGGCCGCCATTCCTCCCAGGTCCTGGGAACATGTGTCTGGCGTTCATAGCATTTAAAAATTCACAGATGCTCCCGTTACCTCGGAGTATATAATTAGAGTATTTTCGAGAAAAAAATACTTCAGGTACGTTGTGTACACGCAGTATTTCGGTGTCCAATACTCTCGATACTCGGAGTACTCCGAGTAATTTGGATGTTTTTACTCCGAGTACCGCTTGTAATCGAGTACAAGTACTGCTCATACTCCCAGTACTCGGAGTATTTGGGCCTTCAGTACTGCTCATACTCTTAAGTACTCCGAGTATTTAGGCCACCAGTACTCTAATACTCTCAGTACTGTACTCGGAGTACGAAAAATACTCGATACTCCGAGTATACTCGGAGTATCGAGTATACTCGGACAATCTGTGAACCCTTCGTAATAGTACTGACTGGAAATCACAGAGGGGCGGGGGGCCGGTACTATTAATAGCAAAAAACCATTGAAGCGAAGCACGAATGTCAAAATACGATATTTTTATCATTACAACTCCGCATAAGGGGAATGATCGCATCGCGTAATGTGTGTGTGGCAAGGCACCCACGAGGCAGATACTTACTACAGTAGGATTACCCGTTGCTGTCTCTGGAAGTTGCCATACCAGAAATAAAATAAATTCGTTGGAGGCTGTCGTCCACATGCAAGTCCGCCTCACAAGCGGTTCTTAGTAGGATGAAGCTCTCACCCTTCATGCGACTCGCCCAATATATCGCGGCGCTTCGCGCTTGGTGGAAGCAATGTTTGCCTTGTTGGCGAAAACCCAACGTGCTCCGTCCCTGCATTATACGAGCTGGGCCAGCCAAGAAACCTACAAAGCTTCCTAAAGCAGTATCTCGTGAACCACTGCGAATTAGGCTACAAAATTTTGAAGCGCCAACCCTGACATAGCAGTGCTTGTGCAAAAAAAAAATGTATCTTAAAAATTATATGCGTATTTTTTTCTCGACTCGATCTCGCCGAGATATCCGCAAAAACTCGAAAACAACATTTTTTTCATTCTAATTTCGTATAAAAAATGTCATTTTCGATCAACATGAAATTTGGTGGGGACAATGCTGAAGACACAAGGAGAAGATCGATGTAAGTCTCGTTGCCCAATTCGCCACCCATCAAAAGATATGACCAAAACTCGATTTCATATATAAGTCAAGTAATTACGGAAAAAATGGTAATTCCGTCATGCCCCGACCAATTTCGAGAGTTTTACTCTGAAATTTTCACCACGTCTTTGAACCGTGCGTGCAAAAATACCTGCCGCCTGCCCTCTTTGATTTTTTTTTTTTCCAAGTAGTTTTGATCGCTTTTGCATTTTTTTCGATTTTTGGATCGTCGTATCTCTCTCGAGGGAGAAAAAAAAAAAGGGCAGGCGGCAAGTGTGTTGATTAGTACATGATCTACACTGTGTCCAAATTCCAGGTCCTAATTCGTTAAATTGGTCGGGGCATGGCTAATCTGCTTTAAAAACATTTTTTTGGCTGGCCCAGCTCGTAGGGATGCGAGGTTCTATGGTCATATGTACGACTACGGCCATGCACAACACGAGTAACCCCCCCCCTCTCATTCCCTATTGTTAACACACCATGCGCTGCTTCTGATTACTATGTACAGCAGTATACAAGCAGTATTAGTATTACTAATAATAGCGCAATTAGTTGGCGACAAGTGTGGTATCATATACCCGGTACCTGGTTTAAAGCACTATCTATCATGCCAGCGCGAGTTGTTCCTAGCGAGGGCTACGATACTACATATAATACGTACTACGTACAGCATACCTTACCAATTTGTATTGTATTTCTTTTTAACCCTTTTAGGACTGCAGTCCCGTTTTGGGGACAAACCACTCTAATTCTAAGTAAGTTGTCCCCAAAACGGGACTCCAGTCCTATGAGGGTTAAGGCGATACGTATAATAGGACCTGAAAGGTTCGGTTGCTTCTTTCTCGGTCTTGTTGAAGCGGACCAGCTGACCAGTGATGAGGAAAGGTGCCCGTTTAAGTAAGCATCAACATTATAACCATGTGCCTATTCAAATATTAAAAAAAAAAACAATTAGAATAACTCGTATACGAGAATAGTTTACGGGTACACTTTTTTTCACTTTTTCACACCTCGGACAGATCATGATCTATAAGCAGTAGACCTTTCAAGGCAAATATATTCCCGGTATCGTATTATCTAGCTCATGCTGCCGGGTGGGACCCGTTGTATAATCTGCCAAATATCTGGCACATGTTTCCTGGGTTAGATATTTAGTATGCAGATCTTGCAGAACCTCTCACAACCGCAGTTGGGGAACTGAACTACTGTAGATTATCTAGATCATGATATATCTGTAGATGATCTCGATGACGATATGTCTGCAAATGATCTAGATCATGATCTATCTGTAGATGATCTAGATCATGATCTACCTGTAGATGATCTAGATCATGATATATCTGTAGATGATCTAGATCATGATATATCTGTAGATGATTTAGATCATGATCTGTACGAGGTGTGCATTTTTTCGAAACCTCATGTAATACGTACGGACCTCGTTACCGGCGATTACTTACCTCATAACGGTAACTACCATCATCCCTTTGCCTCCCCCCCCCCCCCGTCTCGAAAGGGATGCGTGGTCAATGGTCAAATGACTAAGGCAAACAAAAAAAGAGGTCCCCCCCCCCCCCCCCTCATGTTTTGCGTGTACACAACACAGCACAGGATGGCATATGATATAACACACGGAGCGGGCAACTAATTACTAATTACGAACAGTTGTTTGTATGTATAGTACGTACGTAGTTTGAAGACGATGCGATATTCAATAACGTCTATATATACGAAGCTCTCTAGACTATACTCGTAGACCAACAACAACACCATCATCAGTCTGCTATATATGTGCGTATGTCCAACATGTGCATGTATACTGCTGTACAAATAGTAGGGGTCCCTCCATAAGGCGGTAGATTATCCCTCTACGGGTCCCTCCATAAGGCGGTAGATTATCCCTCTACAAGGCGGTTAAAATCGCTTGGCGCGACTGGGGAATGGCACTCACAACCTGGAATAAATAGTGCGGCTTCCCTCTACAAGGCGGTCATATGTATTGCTCTCGCACACCAACCCACCGCCTCACTTAGAGACCCCTACCGTAGACGCGTGCTACAATATAGGTACCTTTGAGTAAACACTTTTTAGGCTATTTTTTTTTTTTTCGGAACAATCGGGCGCCTTAAAGGTACACTGGTGCCGAAAAGAACTCAAGACGACACGCCGCTCTCGGACGAAATTTCCTCGTCTTCTCGACAACGAAGAGGGTGCCATTTTTGGCGACAGAGGTATACCTTTTTTTGGCTTAAAACGTTTTCGGGATGACGGGGCTCCTTAACCCATAATCGTCGGCGAATTTAATTCTTGCGTATGATGCATTTTTTTTTCGTTAGGGCCCATATTAACCCTTTTAGGGCCCGTTTTAACGAGTATAAAATAAATTCAATTTGGAAAAATAAAAATAAAAATTCGCTTTTCATTGGTCAACACACGCACCAGCACCAAAGATTAGGATCTTGGGGCATAAAAATTGGTGCTGGTGCGTGTGTTGACCAATGAAAAGCGAATTTTTATTTTTATTTTTCCAAATTGAATTTATTTTATACTCGTTAATACGGGCCCTTAGAACTGCAGTCCCGTTTTGGGGACAATCCACACTAATTCAAAGTAATTTGTCCGCAAAACGGGACTCCAGTCCTCTAAGGGTTAACGAGTACCAGGTATAAAATAAAATTCAATTTGGAACAATAAAAAATAAAAAATCGCTCTTCATTGGTCAGCACACGCACCAGCACCCCCCGAGATCCTAATCTTTGGTGCTGGTGCGCGTGTTGACCAATGAAAAGCGGATTCGATTTGATTTTTTTTCCAAATTAATTTTTTTTTTTTTTTCCTTCGTTAAAACGGGCCCTTACATACTTCTGCCATGGGGTTCATTGGGTATTACTAGGACTTTTTTTTTTTCCCTACACGCACATGTGTCCGTCCCGTTTGTCGCATTCTCGACTCACGCTATTTTTTTCAGGGCCTTCCACTCGATTCTTCCCCACTCCAAACGGCAAAAAAAAAAAAAAAGTGGGTCAGTTTTCAGTGTTTTCGTAATCCATTGTTTGGAAAAACGGGGACGTTTCGTTCGTGTCCCCGGATTTTAGCCGTTACTTTCCGTCACGCCAGCGGGTTGTGTCCAACTGCGGTCACGCCGTTCGACAACCTGCGAGGTCACCCCTAGTCTCAACCATTCGGGAGACTCGTAGGTAGGTAGGCAGGGGCGGTCGCCCTATGTACCGCGAATGTTTCGGTGGTTGTTACCGAAAAACTTATCCCACACTAATCCCAAGTAGTTCGTCCCCCAAAACGGGGGACCGGTTCTTAAGGGGTCAAGAACCAAAAAAAAAAAAGCCGCCCGAAAAGGACCCAGCCTCCATCAACCAGGCAATGGTGCGTGCGTGCGTACACGAGTCTCTAATGGAAAGCTGACATTCCCCATTAGAGAGCCTTACAATTTGGTAGGCAGGGGGGCAAATTTTTAACGTCACGGGACAGCTCGCGGGGACTTTAATTACGCGGGCGAAGCCCGCGCAATACTCATGAAACTCCTGTTCTGGCAGGTTCTGGAGACAGCTTTTTTATGAGAATCCTCGGTAGACATCGATCGACAAACCCAACGACCCCGTCATGAGCTCTGAACGGATCACGCTGATTAATGGCTCCGACCCACCCTAGTGTTACAGTGCTCATGCCTTCATCGATGATACGTGGCGCGGGCCGGTCAGGCATCTGGTAAAAAAACATTCGACCGCTGGTGTGTAGAAAACAGACGACACCAAATCTTGATATCTCGCTGATCGCAAGAAATATACCGTTTTTCATGTTTGACATCGATCGACAAATCCAGCGACTGCGTCATGAAATCTGAACGGATCGCACTGGTTAGAGGCTCCGACCCACCCTAGTGCTACAGTCCTCCCCTCTCGGTGGATGGTATGTGGCGGGCGCCGGCCAGGCGTCTGATAAAAAAGTATTTGGCAGCCAATGTGTTGGAAACAGACCAAAAAACTCTCGATTCGTCTCCGATGGCCAAAAACAACACTTTTTGAAGGTTTAGACGAAGATCATATGACGTGGCAGGCAACCTCTCTCCTCCTAGACTACGGATCGCAATGATACCTTCGAGATCGTTATGTATACTCACCGGCCTTGCCCGGTACGAAGTGGGTTAATCGTGGGTTGAGTATTTGTCGAGATCGAAGGTCAATCGTCGCATGGCTGTCGCGTGAGTGATGCGGTGTTTTCGTGCTGTGGGCTTGTTGGTGTGCGGCGTGATTTCGCCATCTGGCTGGCGTGGCTCCCGTTAATACAGCGATTTGAGTGGTAGATAGCTGCCGTGGCTCCCGTTAATAAAGCGATTTGATTGGTAGATGGCTGGCGTTTTCTGTCCCGTGTAGTTATAGACTTGCCAGGCAGGGGCGGTCGCGCCGCTCCGACGCGCGTTTCGGTGGCGTTGTTCCAATGAAAACCACACCTGGCTCGCTGAAAGACCAGCCCCGACCAACCAGTCAGTTACTAGGAGTGGTGGTGTTGCACGCGTTTGTTGGTGAGGTGTTGCAATCAGGGCCTCTCATTAGGTGTGTGGGTCTAGCGCTATGACGAGTAGTCAAAGTGTATAACCATGTTAAGTAGGGTAGGGTATATATACCTGGTACTACGGCGGCGGACCATATTAAATATCATATAATAGGATAATAGGACTAAATATTGTTATTAATAGTCAAACTAGGTAAATATATTAAAAGAAACAAAACAACAACAGCTGTGAGCTCGAGGATTTCGTCGAAGCTCATCTTTGCTAGCTGAGTGTAATACTTCGATCGCGCGTACTTACGGATTTTATATGTCCTCATGTAGGATGTACATCCCGTATGAGGGGGACACAATCTGAGGCTGTAGTGTCTATTTGTGGGGGAAGAAATAATTTAAATTAAATTAAAATTAAAATTAAACAGTATGAAATAAACGTACCAGGTATACTATAGTGTTCCGACGAGTTTACGTGATAGAGTGGTTCCACTATTTGTAGCTATGTATGGTAAATATATAGGTTTTAGTCTGTACCGTACGTTCTATTTATCGGTGTCCCGTTATAGTTTACTGCTGTCTCATGATCTGTCCGGAAATATAAGCACATTTTGTACAATAATACTCTATTAAAACATTTCTTATAATTCGGGACATAGTGGTAGCCCACAGGTGTGTGTCTTCACGTCGAACCGTCATGTGTGGGCAATACACATACTCGTAGAAGTGTATACATGGATGCAGTGCGTCGTATATGAGATCTACAGCAGTACATCTGCTCTCTGCCTAAGGAGGGAGCGGGTATGAGGGCATCAGGGCTGCATACGTCCATGCATGCAGTACCCATAACACTGCTGCTGCTGCTGCCGCTGCTGCCGCTGCTGCAGTCCGATGTGTTCGGTAGGAAGGAAAACATTAGCATTGGCATCAGTCAGTTGACACCGTCTTTGATTAATTGATTGCTTGATCGATCGATTTGTATTGCTGTAAAGGATAGACATCGCCCACCACGAGAGGATAATTTGTAAAGGACCTTCATGTATTGCTCATGAATACCCCAACGGTCCTTACACGACGTAAAAACCGTCCTTTCTACCCGTTGACATCCAGCACACTCAAGTGTCCGTGCTAATTCTCCCTCCCAGATATATGATTGACAACCCCTTGCGTGTGGACACAAACATCTATACATACGACAAAGAGATATCACATCGTACTTGCCTGCAGTAAGGAGATTAAGGGACCAGGCGATGCAATGCCGTGAGATTAGAGAACAGGCAAATGCAATGCCACGAGATTAGAGAATAGGCAAATGCAATGCCATGATATTAATAAGAGATCAGGCAATGCAATGCCATGAGATTAGAGATCAGGCAATGCAATGCCATGATATTGGAGACTACAGTAGGCAACGCAATGCCATGCCAGCGTACCGGATGCGACAAGCGCGAGCATACACCGGCCAGGAAGCCAGCTATAAAAAAATAGCAGGTACCGTACAGGTGTGTACAAAACAACACAACTACAGCTGCAGTACCACTCTGAACGGAAATACATAGTATACTCCGCAAGTACATACCAGGTATCATATACAAGAAACACCTAAGTTGAGCAAGCCTTAGCCCCTTACCCCTTCTAGGACTGGAGTCCTGTTTTGGGGACAAATTACTTAGAGTTAGAGTGGTTTGTCGCCAAAACGGGACTG
Organism: Saccharina japonica; assembly: GCA_008828725.1. Taxonomy (NCBI): domain Eukaryota; class Phaeophyceae; order Laminariales; family Laminariaceae; genus Saccharina; species Saccharina japonica. Next base: position 248,657 of record MEHQ01001377.1, on the reverse strand, counting down.
CAGTCCTAAAAGGGTTAACCCCTTAAGAACTGGTCCAACGAATTTGGGGACAAACTACTTGGAATTAGTGTGGGACATTTTTTTTCAGTTCTGAGGGGTTAAGCCTTATTACGGAGTACCATAGTAAATAGGAACCAAATTTTGTGAGTAAAAAGAGGGAACTATTTAGTTTTTTTTTGTGTACACCGTGTAGGTCCTAGTTACTATGGACGCCCGTAATAGTTGAGTCTCGTTGTGACACGATCCTCGAGCAACCTCAAGCACAGGCTATGGTACAGGATGCAGTGTTAACCCTCTCGCCGCTGGGCATGCTTTCTCAGTCCAAGCTTCTTTCTACGTTGCGGGCCTCAAAAAGTTATTGCCATACCTTCGTATTCAACTGTTTCTTATTCGCGAGCCGATACTACGTTTTTTGTCCATCCCAGTTATGACCCTCCGCCCTTCTTTTACCTCTCCCTCTTTAGTCGTAGTAACTCAGATTCGGGGGTCACATGCAATCAGTAGGCTCCTCTCCCCCCTCCCCACTATGTACGGTAGGTGCCTTGATTTTTTTTATAGAGGGAAGGTTTCGGCACTTTCTTCCCTCGTCGACTCTCGTCGAATTGTGCCTACCCACGCTATAAAAGGCGCTCTCGACAATTGGCGTCATTTGAGAATAAAAATCGCCACGCCATACGGAGTCTCAACCCCCCGACATCAACCTACTAAGCTGTCTTCGTGGATAACTGCTACGTAGACAACCGGGACAGCTGTGTACCAGGTATAATATAAGGATCGTTTATACACTAACATGAATAGCAAACGGTCCTTGCTATTTCGTCCAGAGAGGTGCTAATATACATTGAAACAGAGAAAAAAAACAGGAAAATGCTGAAAAAAGAAAAGGGGGCAAAAAAGAAGAAAGCAGACAAAAATGAAAAGAATGAAAAGAAAGCGTGGAGAAAAAAAGAAATAAGAAAAAAAAAACAGCACTCCAATGGAAAGGCGAAGAAGAACATACAACGATATGAAATAGAAACGAAATCCGAAGAGAGGAAGAGAAAGCGTAACATACTGCCGTACTCTAGGATGAACAATGACAGACAACCTGGGTGTGCTGGATGTCGACGGGTAGAAAGGACGGTTTAAGGTGAACAAAACACAAACACTCGAATACCTGGTACGTCTGATGTACCTGGTATGTTACACCTCGTACATACAGCGAAATTCGTTGCTTAGGTACAAAGCCGTCATGACGTGTAGACCACTTTTTTTCTTCTTATTTTTTCTCCTTTTTTTATTTTTATTTTTCCATCCCATTTATTATCTTCGCCCTTCCATTCTCTCTCCTCCCTACGAGTACTGTAGTCGTAACTCAGATCCGGGGTCACAAAGTAGGCTCCTCTCCCTCCTCCCCCACTACAGTTCTTGCCTTGCATTTTTATCGCGAGAAGACTTCAGCCTTTTCTTCCCTCGTCGACTCGCATCAAATTGCCACTCTAAATAAAAACCTACACACCCCGTATACATGTATAGAACGTGCCGCCGAATGATCACACCACCCAGCTAACCTTGCAAAAGTGGGTTTTTCGAAAAAAACATCGAATTTCACAGCTTCGGTTTATTTTTGCAAATTCCATTTCTAATAATTATAATATTACAAGCCTCCCCTTCGGGATGAATTGTGGTTGACTCGAAATCCCGGGGGTGTCTGTCGCAAGCTGAAACGGGAGAGAACCCAGCAGCAGGCGCGTGTTCGTCGTACCAGCTACGTACTACTCGTACGTACGTACGTACGTACGTAGCCACCCAGGAGCATAAAACCATCTCTTGAAAGCTGAAGAAAAAATATGTCCGCACGAAGCCACCGATGGGCCAGTAACCGTGCAAGTAACACCGACCAGCCCGAACAAGTCTTTAAGTAGTTACTGCTGTAGCTCTATATGCTATTAATATTAAATGTATTATATATTAAAAATAAATAAAAAACGACAGCTGTGAGATCGAGGGTTTCGTCGAAATATATATACAGTATGATATATATACCAGGGCATGATTAGCTGTCACGCTAGCGCAACATTTGCGTCGAATGTTTGCGTTTCTTGCGCAACAACAGGCGCCGGAAGGAGCCGTGTGTGTGTTGCAAGCAGAGCGCAACACGGATTTTTGCGCGGCGGGCGCGCAACAAGCCGTTTTCGCCGCAGGCGCAAAAAAATGACTTGCGCGTGTCTTCTTCGCCGGAGACGAGGGAAAACGAAAAAAAATGAAGGCACCTTCTTACGTTCGCCGAATGTATACGTACGTAATACCTAGGAGCAAAAAAACGCTCGTTTGGCGTCTAAAAACAAACTTCGTTAATTGTTTTTCAGGCGTATGTCCATGCATATATCGCATTATTTTGCCTCCAGCTGTCTAGCCCCTCCGCGTGGGGGCGAGCCTCCGCCCGCCACTCGTGTTGCCCTGCGCACAAAACACGCCTCTAGGTTATTGTTGCACGGATTAGTAGAGGTATATACCTGTGGTATGGTACATATGACCTGGTATATACGAGCTGTATACGAATGCGGAAAGTTTTTCTCAATTGGCGCATTTCATCGTCAATATTATTTCATAGCAGTGTGAGGGTATTACCTGCTGAGCTATAGGGGTAAAAGATCGATCAATTACCCAGCCCAGGGTAATCCTTATAACACTCTCCCCCCCTCTGAACGGCGGGATATTTGGGACGTCGGTACCATATACGGCCGTACGCTGACCTACCCGCTTCGTTTCAGTACCTGGGGAACCAGGGAGACGTGTTTTTTTAGGGACGCACGCGCAAGCGTTTCTACACGTAAAAGAAACGTTGGAAGTGAAATTCGAACCCGTGTCCTCGACGACGTCAAATGTGAGGGTATTACCTGCTGAGCTATAGGGGTAAAAGATCGATCATTTACCCAGCCCAGGGTACTCATTATAACAGCAGCATCATCTTTTAGATGTTACAAGGGGCTTCGCCGGCGGTCATCGTCAACGTACAGTAGTACAGGACACTTAATAAGAACAGGAAATCTGGTCCAGGCCGGATTTCATATTTGCGAAAGGGATTTTTCTACACTAACTTCAATATAACGACTCCCGAATTTCTTTTTTTCCTCGAAATATTAGCCTGGCTTTCTTATCAGCCTGCTTCTTATTAGGTGTCCTGTACTGTATTGCATCATCTTATATTTTGCAAAAGGGGCTTCGCCGCCGGCGTGCGTGGTGCCCGAAACAATTAATAAGCACCGTACGAGCGATGTCAGTACTCGTAGCCTTTGTCAGTGCTCTCGACCCACAAATCGTACCAGATAAAGTACCAAATCATATATTACGGTTTTGTGGTGGTCCGCACATTTTTTTTGAGATTGTCAAAAACGCGCGGCGAAGCCGCGCACCGCGCACGGGTTAGGGTGGGGTTGGGTCAACGGCTTCTCGTGATTTGATTGAAAAAAACACCCAAAAACATGTATAAAACCAGCAAGAAATCAGAATACTCGGAAGTATATTTGGAACTTTGTCTGGTACGATTTGTGGGTCAAGAGCGGTAAAGGCGCCTCAGCGATGTGGCGAAGGATCCAGGTCAGACGTAACGTCAAGAGTTGGGGAAGGTCAGACGTAGTGCCAGAATCCGAGTAACGGCTTCATAGTATATACTGATATACTTGTCTTGAGCATCACTTTTTACATATTTGCATTTGTCTTCTTGGCACGTCGCTGCTGGTTCGTGGGTTTTCTTTTTTTTGTCGTGCCCATGCTGCCTGCTGCCAGCCCTCTGCAAGTGGGAACGACCCGATGGCTTCTGGTCTGGGTTCTGGGCTGCTTCCTCTGCGTGCGTATGCTGTCATGGCTTGAGTTACACAGTCAATGTACATGCTGTACAGCAGGTATATATAATTGAACCTATTTAGACTTACCACTGCTGTACGTTTAAGTTGTCGAACCTATTTAGACTGACCAGTACATACAATTGAAAAATTGCATGCATACATAGCACCGCCGTACCGCTGTGTCCAAGTCGAGCCATTTTTTGTGGTTTCTACATACTCGTACTCTCAACCCTCTCCTCTCTCCTCTCCTCTCAGCCTCCTCCCCCCCCCCCACGTCTCTAGGAACGGGATGTGTTAGAAGAGGAAACGAGGAAAATAGACGAATGTGTCCATGGAGAATTTTGGTGCGCTAGATAGCAGCGAGAAAAACGATCGCTATCTTAGGAGATAGATGGTGCCAAAGGAGGCGAAACAGGGAGGGGATAGGATTAGCAAAAAGTTTCATTGTACTATATGGAAACAACGTAATGAGCGCCCAAATGTTGGAGATGTCTCTATCAGGAGTAAGAACGGTGCTCCGTCTCGAAAGGGATGCGTGGTCAATGGTCAAATGACTAAGGGAAGCAACAAATGAGTACCCCTCCCCCCTCTCCCCGTCTTGAAAGGGTGCGTCGTCAATGGTCAAATGACTAAGGCAAGCAACAAATGAGTACCCCTCGTCTCTCTCCTCTCCCCCCGCCTCTACCATCATGCCTTCGCGTAGCAGCATGTTCTCACATTAACCCGATCGCGAAAAAGATAGTCCGCGGTCACGGGACAGGCTCCAAGAAAATCAAACTGCTTGCTGCTGTATTTCGCTTTTTGCTGTATTGTTGATGTGCTTTCGTGCGCATGTATAATATTGAAAAAAAAAAAAAAAAAAAAAAAAAAAAAAAAACCCGACAGCTGTGAGATCGAGGATTTAATCGAAACTCATATTTGCAAGCTGCGTGGGATACTTCGGTCGCGCGAAGTACGGGGCTTGAGGGGAGCAACATCTGACAGCTGTGGAACTCATGGGAGGTCACAGATATACGGTGTACTCCCTGAATGAGTTACATATAATATTTACCGGGTGTATTTTATACCGTTCCCAGTAATATATCGTACCTGGTACGTATTCGTACATGAATATATATAGGAGTACGTACAGCTTAATAGCACGTACGTTCGTAGTAGTATATATATATATACAAGGTTCCCCTTCGGGATCGTGGTTGACTTTAAATCCCGGGTGTGTTTGTCGCAAGCTGAAAAGGGAGTATACGAGTACACAAATAGTAGCAGGCGTGTTTATCCTCGTATATACCAGCTACATACCAGCTATACATCCGCGTACGTACGTAGCCACCCGGCACAAAATAAGACTACGAGCCACCGGGCAAGTAACTGAGCAAGTAACACCGACCAGCCCAAACCAATACTCGTGTATAGTTATTCTATTACTGGCTGTAGCTCTATATAATGTACCAGGTACAATATCTCTGCTAAAATAGAGTTCTATGATACCCGTCCGAGTACTCGCGGCCAACGAGTATATACCAGCGGGTATTCTATGCTCGTACGAGTCATGTACTCGCCAAATCCGGAAAATAAGTCGGTTATGTATGCACTCGCGAGTATGTTACGAGCTTCTTCGTATGGGTTTTAGTGTGGTACACTATAAACGCCATACAAATGAAGTGTATGGGTTTTAGAATGCCCGCTATAAATCGTATGGGTTTTAGTATCACCATAATAAATTGCTATACAATTGTACATACTCGTAAATACATGGTATTTAGTATTCTATACTAAGCGCCATACAATTATCGGGCCCCAACCACTCGCGCCAGTATTGCAGTGTTGAGTGCTATATATGTACGTGCAAGTACGTATTTATACCCGCGATGAGTACTCGCACGAGTATTAAATAAAAGTATTGTAATATAAATATTGAATTTTAAATACGTCAGCTGTGAGTTCAACCGATTAAATAGTCGATACTCAACTTTGCGAGCTGCGTAGAATGTTTGTTCTATTACATGTGTCGTTTGTAGTGTTCGTGTGGGAGTATCATGGTATTCATAGTAGTCCCTCTATAATGCCGCTTCAGTCGTAGTGCCGGCTGCCCGCTATACGAGTGCCTGTGTGAACCGTAAAATCGCGTACGTAGCACAGACGGGATTAAGCCATTGACCCTTTTAGAACTGCAGTCCAGTTATGGGGACAAACCACTCTAATTCTAAGTAATATGTCCCCAAACGGGACTGCAGTTCTAAAAGGGTTAACCCTTAAGAATCGGTCCCCCGTTATTGGAGACAACTACTTGGAATTACGAGTAGTGCACGATAAGTCCAAGTTTTGCAGTTCTGAAAGGGACATCCGGAGTGCGGCAGTGCGCGGACAGCATAGTGCCGGCTGCCGCCATATTAGTGCCGGTATTGTTGACTGGAGCATGCCGGCATAGTGCCGGTATTGTTGGCTGGCGCATACCGTCATAGTGCCGGTATTGTTGGCTGGCGCATACCGGCACTACTCGTACGAATAGAGGGACCACTGCTGCGACTTTTCGGTTCGAAATGGGAACGGGAGCTTGTATTCGCGAGAACCCGTAATGTTTCCGAAAGGGGAGACTGGTAGACTACATCTATCTCTATTTACGGTGGACTATAGTTAATAGGACCTACTGCATACACTAAAACCTATATATTATCCTGTTTTTACTAACAATATTTGGTTCTATTTACTATGGTTCCCCGCAATAGTACTAGTACGTATTGCGTACGAGTAGTGAAGAACGGTTTCATGTGAAGAACGAAGAACACACGAGCGCTCGTACCGGTACGGTAGACTACTATCATAGACTCCATCTCTAGTAATGCTTACTCGTAGTGAGAAGAACAAAGAACACACAAGCGCTCATACCGTCCCGGTTCTCTCGTACCGGTAGAAACTGAGCGTTAGATTTCCCAGGAAATATGAGAAATTCGGCGGTCGCTACGAAGGCATACAGCAGTATTTACGGGGGGGCATAGTAAATAGGACTTAACTCTTGTTAGTAAAAATAGGCCAGTATGTAGGTTTTTGGGCATACCGCAGGTCCTATTTATTATGGTAGTATCGTATCATATCATATTCGTACTAAGAAAACGAGCAGTAAGAAAAGCAGGCTGAGATATACAGGAAAAAAGAAAGAAAGAAAAAAAACTGGAATGTTCTTCGCTGAAGTTAGTCTATTAATAGGATGCACCCCTTTTTAAATAAGAAATCCAGCCTGGAACACTTTTTCCTGTTTCTTATCAGGTGTTCGGTACTACTCGGCCTCATGTTGAAGGCCGCGGGTCGGGCGGGGTACGAAGTTTTGTAGAATAGTCCAGGGGGAGCGTATCATGCACGATTTTCTCATCGGCTTCATGCTAAGGGCCCGTTTTAACGAAGAAAAAAAAATCAATTTGGAAAAAAAAAAACAAATCCGCTTTTCATTGGTCAACACGCGCACCAGCACCAAAGATTAGGATCTTGGGGGGTGCTGGTGCGTGTGTTGACCAATGAAAAGCGAATTTTATTTTTATTTTTCCAAATTGAATTTATTTTATACTCGTTAATATGGGCCCTAATAAGGCTGCAATAAAGTTATGATAAGACTTTCGTACTCGCGTGTGTGTGTTCTTCGTTTCTGTTGTTGTTGTTGTCTTCACATTAAAAACCGTGCCGGTCTCTCTATCCAGTACCTCCATCTGTCCGTACTAATCCAACACTTGACACGGTCGATCCCCGTGGTCACAGGCCAACTTACCCAAAAAAAGGTATACTGAAATAAAAGTGGAACCCGAAGGGTCCGCAAAGCGATCAAAGCCAGTCAAAAACAGATAGTCTGGAGCCCTCCGCTCCCCTCTACACGCTATGTGAAGGTAAAAATAAAACTGGAAAGGTCAACATCACCAATCGGGGGTATACGCCCCCTGATTCTATCTTGGTGCCCCTATAATGCCGGGGTGTTCCGTGCCGGGTTCACGTTTCTACCCGTCGACAATCCAGCACACCCAGCAGTGTCTGTGCCGATTCTTCATCCTAGAGAGATAACAGGTACGAAGTTCTTCTGTGGTGCACGTACACAGAACGCAGCCATTCTCGTATACATACGAAATCCATCCTGGACCAGCTTCCTTCCTGTGGCCTCATTCTTAATTCTTAGGTGTCCTGTACTTGCATCGCATGATATAGAACTACGAGCTGCTGTGTAACTATAGACGAAGCACTCGTAACTATAGACTTGTTCGGGATGGTCGGTGTTACTTGCTCCCCGGTCGGTTACTTGCCGGGTGACTTCTTTTTTTACACGTACAAAGCTTTCAGGAGTTTTTTTTTTTTTTTCGTTCTTGCACGATGGTTAGGGCCCGGCCCGTCTTAACGAGCAAATGAAGAATGAAAAAAAAATGAAAATAAAAACGAAAAGCAGAACTAAAGAACCATCGAGCCTCATTGGTCAAACAACAAAAAACAGCAGTAGAGATCCCGAAAACTCATTTTTTTTTTTTCGTTTTTTTTTATTGCCAGAGGCTTGCCAGAGGGTTTAATTTTAATGAAAAGGGGTGCAATATTATCTGATTATGGGATATCAGCGCCAAGAGGAACATAGGATGACCTGTTCGCAAGCGCGCACGGTGGGTGGAGTAGTGCGTGGGGCTGCTGCAGGGCTTGTGCGCCATCAAAGCCAGCATATATCGGTAGGGTATAACCAAGCTGTGCCTATGCAAGAAACCAGAGGGTCAGGAGGTGCCTGTGGCGATACATTTTGCGATGGGGGTGTCAGAGAGCGGCCCAATGTCTGCCGACAAACGGCGAGGACCCAAACACAACTTCCAGGGCCTTCCCGAGGGAGCGGGTTGGACCACGAGCACCGCCTGCTCTCAGGGGTGCCTCGCGCGTGCGAGTTGGGTTTGTGCAGCTGCGTCGTTGGATGCATTCGCCGCGAGTCCATATGCGGTGGCGGTTGAACTATTCCGTGATTCAAAAAAGAAGTTGCACCGCGAGTTTTTACTTCTATTTTCGTTTTTTTTTTTTAAGATAAAGTTGGCTGTCGTTTGGACTCAACTGCGTTTTTTTATCAAAAAACAAAAGGCTGTTCGTCATTTTCATTTTTTATTTTCATTTTGTATTTGCTCGTTAAGACCCACCCTTAATAGCTATGAATATGTACGTACAAAAGTACGTAGCTGGCACTTATGTATAAAAGAGGTGGTTCCCCTTCGGGATTGTGGTTGACTTCAAATCCCGGGGCGTGTCGCTAGGCGCAAGCTGAAAAGGGGATAATCAACAGCAGCAGGCGTTTTTTTCTCTTATCAAGAAAAAAGAAGTACACGAAGCCACCGGGCGAGTGACCGGGCAAGTATCACCGACCAGCCCAAACGAGAATATACATGACATGTGCGAGGAACGAACGCCTGCTGTGTTAGGCCTTTTCAGCTTTTGCGTCACCCGCGGGGACTTCGAGTTAAACCACAATCAGTCCCGAAGGGGGACCTTGTAGTAGTCGTACGATATGATACGATATTATGGACCAAGTACGCACGACGACAGCAGCAGCAGTAGTAAACACACAGGCAGCTGGTACCCCTGCTACCCGACGAGCGTACGCGTACTCGTAAAACTTTTGTATAATACAAGTCGTACCAAGTGCCAAGTACAACACGTACCAGGTAACTTTCAACTTTGTTGCTGCTGATGACAAACACCCCTTTTGAAATAACCAAGTAAATTCATACCCAGGTACGTACCTGGTATGCACTATTATTACTTGGAAATAGAATGGGATGGAATATTTGGGCCTTTTTTGTAGGAAAAGTTTCACTTCTTGGCGGGTATCGTATGAATATCATACCACTCAGCCATAAATATAAGGATGGTTTTATTCAATATTAGAATAAACATGGTATCTTATATTTTGGAACACGGATTGTGTATTTATTTCTATTATTTCTATTTTAATTATTATTAATAGTGTTTTCGAAACGCGGACCCTTGAAAGTTTGAAATTACGCAGTCAATATATTCGTAGCTGGTACCCCGTTCAAAAACTCAAAACTAAAAAAAGTCAAATAAAAATCGAAAGTCGACATGTTGTTTTTGCTCACATCTTTGTTCGTTCTTTCTTGTCTCTCTCTCACATAGACAGAGAACCGCTCGTGATATATACGGCTGTCTATGAATAACGCTTGGCACTACCGCTGCCGCCAGTTGATTTTTTGTTGTCCACGCGCGGTTGCCGTGCGACCGAGTAGTGATATACTCGGCGAGCGTGCACGAGCAGCCGGCATAGGGTCGAGGGTCCAGCGACCTGGCTAGCTAGTTCGAAGCTTCTCGTTCGAAATTCAAGGGGAGACGGATTAAAAAATTGAAAATTGAAAAAACGACTGCCCACGTGCTTCCTCTCGGGCCGGCTGAGACCCCTGGGCGAGCGAGCGGGTGTGGCTACGTGAGCGCCGCTACGGTTGCCGACATTGCAGAGTGTTGCTACCACTCGCAAGGCCTTTGTTCTGTTCGTGGCTGTACATCTGATGGCACAAACACGGTCGATAGCTTCGTGTGTCATCATGCTGGTAGCTCTGATAGATTCTTGTATCGTACAGCAACAGCACATCAGCACATCAGCACAAGCACACAAGGCAGCAGTCAGTGTTCTGCTGTTCGCCATACCTTGCACAGGCCGCTCCCTCCCGAGCCGCTCCGACCACGGCTTTCACTCCCAGCTTAGCAGGCTTTGCGTGCAGAGAAAAAAAACAGAGACAGTCGTAGTGGTGCGTCGGGAATCCTGGAGCATTGCCTCGACTTTTGTGCAGCAGTGTTGCACAAAGGTTGCCGTGTGTTTCCTGTACGTAGGGGACATCTCTGAGGTGGCTCCGCCCAAACACTGCCTCCATATTTGGAAATATGCGGCGTAATTTCTGAATTTTGGAAAATTTAAACCCACGTGCGAACGGCGAACGGGAACGTTTATGGATCCCACCAGAGAGTTTCTGCTTGGAGGGTTAGTTGACAGGTTGTACATAGCCTTGCGTGCCTTGCGGCTTGTGGGGGCAGCAGTTCGCGAGTGGGTATCGCTGATATCGCAGTGTCCTGCGCCAGCAAAGACAGAGAGCGCCGCCGCGAGCCGGGGCCGAGAGGATGGAGATCTAGCCACCCTGGGTGAGGATTGTATGATTCGTATGATATCGGTGTGGTCATATGTCATATGTATCCTGCTGGCAGACAGAGAATAATAAAAGAGATGTGCGTGCGCGTTCATGAGCCGGCGGGTGGGTAGAAGTATGTATTCTGCATTGCAGAAGTGCGTTTGCATGCAGCAGCGGGTGCGCAACTACACCTCGTGCCGACGGGAGGTGGGGAGCTAGGCCGTCGCATACCCTCGCAGGCGCACCGGTATAAAAAAAAACGTAGAACAACTGGTGCACCTATCTATCGAACACGGACCGGACATCGTGCCTGGTACCAATCATAAAACATCCGAATGGTTGCAGCAGTAGTACACTGTGACCTACGAGTATGATATGTACGCGAACAGAACATGGACAACAGAGTAGTGCTGCCGGCCGGCGAAAGCTTCTCCTCGACCATGGACAATTTATTATATCGTCATCTTGCGGAGAGGGGAGATAGCTCTCCATTCATCGCTTTCGGGAACAAGTTAACAGCAGCTGCTGCAGTATCGTGCAGTAGTAGCTTCCCGCTATTATACAACCTCCCTGGAAGGCATCGAAACACCAACAACGGGGCCGATCAAACATCGGTGCACCAGCATCACAAGCATCGTATTATATCATATGTACATACTGCTGTTCTCCGTTGGGCCTGACAAACAATAGCATCGTTCGTTGCAATTGTGTACCACCAGGTACGATGATACGTACATACCACGTGTACTCGCAGCATCAACGTAAAACATGATGCCAGCACGCGTGCTTGACTGTTTGTAGGATTGATTCAGATGGCGGTTAGCCGCCTTCCGGTATAGAGTACCGTCTTGCTGCATCCACGCGCCTGTCCGTGATGCCTGGCAGAACAGAGGGTACACAAAGAACGGACAAGAACCTGCCAAGCAGTCGAATACGTCAAACGATCCTCCTCCCGTATATGTGTATACGCGCGAATAGACGAATAGCGTACGGTACGAACAAGATGTTGGTTGTTGCAGTGGGGACGAAACAGTCGAGAATGTGATTGGCGGACAATCCAGAGCAACAAACAAAGAACACGGCACATATATGTGATCCGTACTCGTTCGTAGGCTATACATATCATACATACTCGTAGTAGTGTCTGCCCTTGTGTATACCTTATAGGCAGGATTCACTCATTGCGGGTGTATGCGCCAAATACTCTGCGTGCATCCCTACCTGACTGGCAGCAGCAACACCAGCCAACCCCGTCGTCCCGTGCGTACATAGGCCGACAACAAAGGCTATCCCGCCAGAACGTAGGAAGTACCCGTTGACACCATAAAAAAACCAAAACTCAGATACATGTACTGCATATTCCAAATATGTACGAGCACAAAACGCACCCATGTACAATACATACATATGAGGAGTCGGTAAAGTCATTCATAAGGGGGACTGCATTATTGGTATAAGTTTGTCAAGTATTCAGGGATAATTGATAAGCATACATGTGAATGTGGCGTGATTGAAATACGAGCTGCACATCATCAGATGGCAAATGGAATACATACTGCAATAATATATACCTGACACTGCTGTATATATCCATTGAATTGCTTCTTCTCCCGCTTCCACGTTCTCTTCTCCAAAAACTCTTCTTCTTCTCTTAACTTGAACTTCAGATATTTTTTTCGAGAGACCAACAAAAAAGCAGGCGCGGCGGAGCTACTCACACGACGTGTACGTACTCCTCCAACGATTATTACGTACGTGTACCACGTACAAGTGAGGGCAGCAGGCACACTGGAAAGTACAACGAGACGACGCGAGCTGTGCTTCCTCGGGACACCACCAGCCCAAGCGCGGAACTACTACTGTGTTCCTTTTGCCAAGGTCTCCCTGACCTACAGGCACACCGACGTGCCGGTTATTTTGAACCAGCCAGCATGCAGGATTTGCTCAGGAGAAAAGGCTCGAGCTCACGGCTTTCCGGGGGCGGGGGTCCGCTGTCGCTGTCTATGGGCGGGATGAGCGGGGCGGGCGGGGGGGGGTTCGTCCTTCCTACCCACGAGGGGGATGGAAGAGACGACGGGACGAAGTTCAGGGACCTGGTGTGGGTACCGGACGAAGAAAAGGTATTATACTCGTACTACTATTAATAGTACAGTAGTAGTAGGTGTGCTCGACCCTATGGAACGCATGTCTACCCTTTATTTACTTGAAGCATTCCCTATCTACTGCACTACTACTGTACTGTGTATACGTATATGCTTCGCGCATAAGGCAGGGCATTATGGCAAGGGGGTTTCAATCGTAGTAGAGGCGTGTTTTAATGTATCAAAAGCTGGATGGATGTGTCTCTTTCCCTTTCGCTGTTTGTATCGTGTACTACCTGGCACATGGGGGCTTTTCGCGCCTTTTGGTTGCGCAACCCCCCCCCTGCGGCATGTAAAAATATATTGCTTCAAGCTGCATTGCACTAGTGGCGTACGCATGAAGGCACGCGCATGCATATCACCAAGCATAGTACGGTACGTATGCGTTTTGCTTTTGGTCGAGATCGATATTTTATTGCAGGCGTATGGTATACCCACTGGACTCTGCTTGTTCATGGCACACTCGTAGCTCTTACAACTCGAAGCACTTTTTATAAGTGTTAAGTTTCTTTTTACAGCGGCGAGAACGCTCACCAAACAAAACTCTGAACCGAAACATAAGGATCGTTTCGATTAGATGCTAACCTACAAAAATTATCTATATTCCGGGTCAGAGTGGTACGTAGAAGTGCCGTAAGGGTGCGAGTTTTCGCGCACACAGGGGTGCGGACGCGTGCTACAACACACGACGATAGAGGTACAGCACTTTCGGGCAAAAAATGTGTTTACTGAATGGTCGGGCTTCTCACTTTAACCAAAAATCGTCGGAAATTCCTTATTGTGTCCCCCGTCCCCCGTCCCCCCGTCCCCCCGTCCCCACCCTAGTCTAAAAACTCTAACAACACATTATTTGATGTAGATGTATACGGTTACTTTGCCAAATACCATACTTGTCTCCTCTATTCGGGTTATATAGTATCAGTGCGCAGAATGATCATGGGATATATCCTTGTTACATTGTCCTGCTGACCCGGGTAGTATCCAGGGGAGTCACTGAGCTATATCTTTAACAAGGAATAAACACAAAACACGCGCGAACGGCTTATTATAAAATCGAGAACTACCAGGGTACCTATTAATAGTACATCACGAAGAATCCCACACGAACACGTACAAATAACACATAGAACGAACATTCTACGCAGCTCGCAAAAATTGAGTAACAGCTATCCAATCGGTTGAACTCACAGCTGACGTATTTATAAAAATTGTGGATAAATCTTAGCGGGAAGCAGACATAGAAGGGTGTTAGACTGTACACATAGGTTTCCTTGGTTTCCGTGGTTTTCTGCTTTTGGGAGTTTTGTGAGTGATCAAAGCTGAAGATCATGCCGCACATTGTCGAATGGCAAAGATAATAATAATAATTTTGTTTAATATTGTTCACTACTACAGTGCCAGGTATGTCTTAGGGCATGATAATGCTCATCGGGTATCTATCAACCCTTATAGGACTGGAGTCCCGTTTTGGGGACAAATTACTTATAATTAGAGTGGATTATCCCCAAAACGGGTCTGCAGTCCTAAAAGGGTTAATAGCACTTTTGTTCCCCCTCCAAAACCATCCTTTGACTACTGCAGGTATAGAGGTCCTCAAGTTGACCAATCACCCTCAGATAACACACGGTGGTGGTGCCCCTCTACCGTCTACGTAGCATGCGTCTGTCTGCGATCGTGTTTTCAGGGCCATGAGACCGTTTTTCTCGACGACACGGGTAAAAGTGCTGAAAATGTCGAACGGTCTATTTTCGGATGGGCTAACCGACCAGCTATTTCCAAAACCGCCTCGTTCGGCATATATATCGGCAAACCTCAACCTTCCTGTTTTGGGGGAACATCGAGCGCTCAAAAACGGTCCCCCCCCCCCCCCCCCGTGTGCGATGACCCTTATCTTTACGGTAGTCTCCAAACCCACCAGCCCACCTCCACTATTCAATCTGTACGTATTTGGTTGGGGTTTTCTCGTCCGCGTCCCAGCCGCATTGCCACGGTAGAGGTTCACCACCATGGTTTTTTTTTTTTTTTTTTTTTTTGAGGTCACTTTTGAGGAGCACTACACCTCACCTGCCTTACCCAGAAAATGAAAATTTGGGAGGAAAATAAAAGTTGGTGTGTACTCGATGAAAAATCAATCCCCATGGATGGCCTGCAGTGAGTATGAAATGAGTCCCGTTATTCGGGGGGGGGGGGGGGGGTGAAAAAAACCAGCCAAAACTTGCTTCGTACTTCTATCGTATTAATAGTACGCTTCTCCTCCGTGTTTCCATTAACACGGTGCAGGGGCTGGTGCTGCGATCACCCCCCCTCCCCGCGGAAGTTATTGTTACAGCGCTTTGTCAGTTTTTTACCTGTTATAGCGATTTTTTAATGCGTGCGTGCGTGCGTGCGTGCGTGCGTGCGTGCATTTTTTCATTCTTTGCAAGTTTTTGCCTCAAGTTGTTTATTCACCGAGGATGAACGGCAAACTGACGAAACGACACGCCACACTCCTGAAAAGGTCATTACGAAAAACAAACTAACTACGTACAGGTAGGGTGGGATGGATTTCTGGTGCCGGTGCCGATGGTTGTTGCCGAAGACCGTTGACGTTTTTTTTTTGTATCTTATATTTTGTAGGATATGTACAATGAAGCCTTAGGAGCGCCAGCCGACTACTATAGCCAACTAAGATAGTTAGTTGGCTGGCGCTCGCTAGCCAACTACAACACTAGCCGGGAAGTCCAGCCCAAACTCATAGCCTCACTATTGCGAGGGACCATAGGAAATAGGACTTACGGTACACCCAAAAACTTGTAAATTTCCCAATTTTTACTAATAATATTTGGTCTTATTTTCTATGGTCTCCCGTAATCTAATAGGCCTGCCAGTCGGCACGGCTCAAGCCACCAGCTACTGCAGCTAAGTTACTAGTCGGGGACTACTGCATAGAATAGAAAATCGTTTGCCGGAGGTTCCGACTATCCGACTTAGGGTCGTTCTTATCGAGCAACTGTTTTTCTAAAATTTCCAAACGTTTTTTTCGCGCAATTTTTAAGATTTCCATATTCATTTTCCAAAAATAGTGTCCAAATATTGGAATGCGAAGCCTTCCAAATATTTTGCCCTCTGTTCAAATTCGAAACTTTCCAAATAAATGCTGTATTTCTTGCTTTTCCTGTTTTTTTTTTTTTAATTGGAAATTTTGGAAAAAAAGATGCTCGATAAGAACGACCCTTACTGGGTTTCCATACCTGTAGGAAGGGTTGTTGAATGCGGGGTACATTGTTTTCGTGTTTGGGCAGGGCCCTCGACCGGCCGAGCAGGGCCTTACGAGGCGGTTGGCTCAGCGGCCCCTACCGATTAGTTAGTAGTCGTGAAATCAATCCTGCCGGCTCACAGCTGTAGGGATTTATCGTTGCCGGTCATAGTGGTGCCCGATCGCCTGGAATTGTTTTCGGAGATAAAAAATGTCGTGCGGAGTTGTAACAGCACACCATTAATAGTAGTGTGGACCATGGAAAATCGGTCGGGGTGCTTACGAGCGATCAACGTTGAAGTTCACGCTACATGCACACTTTCGGATGGCAAGGATACTTACAACACTCCACAGATGCTCCGAGTATACTCGATACTCCGAGTATCGAGTATTTTTCGTACTCCGAGTACTGAGAGTATTAGAGTACTGGTGGCCTACATACTCGGAGGACTAGGAGTATGAGCAGTACTGAAGCCCCAAATACTGCGAGTATAAGGAGTACCCGCAGTAGCGGACCCCGAAATACTCCGAGTACAAGCAGCATCGAGATTGTTCATACCCGAAATACTCCGAGTACGAGCAGTATCCCGGAGTATCGAACCCCGAAATACTCCGAGTACACGAAGTACCTGAAGTATTTTATCTCCAATACTCCTTACTTTACTCCAAGGTACTCGGAGCACCTGTGCCACGCTATTAATAGTAACAATTTGGTCGAAGCTGGGCCAAAGCCAAGTCGCGAAGCGCTTACAACAATACAACAGTGCACATGTACTGTAGTAAGAGTAGTAACCAAAACCAACGATGGACCGAAAAAAACAATACGTACACCCCCCCCATGTCAACGTTTAATGTTTACACACACTTATTTTGGTCTTGGGTTGCTAAGTTCGCTTGCAATAGGACGCCGCGAGGATTTATTTTACACCTCGTGAGTATCATGTGATGTATATTTTGTTTATTTTGTTTATTTTTTTTGTTTTTTCCCACCACAACTAGACACACGCTTCCTGAATTTTTCAGCCTCAGACTGTCCCCCCCTCATACGGGATGTCCATCCTGCATGAGGACATATAAAATCCGTTAAGTACGCGCGATCGAAGTATTACACTCAGCTAGCAAAGATGAGCTTCGACGAAATCCTCGAGCTCACAGCTGTTGTTGTTTTTTTTTTTTATTTTGTAAATACTGGTATTCGTATCCATGCGTTGTAAGGCTCAAGATTGGTTACGTAGGTAATCGGTTGACCTTTCACCAGTACGAGCCCAACGGACCAATGCCTCAACAACACATGCACATTGCGTACTGCTGCTGTACTACGGGGTGGGCTAATGTAGTAAATAGGACCTACGGTACATACTAAAACCTATACATTTCCCTACTTTTACTGACAATATTTGGTCCTATTTACTATGGCCCTCCGTCATAGTTGCGCCAGTGACATTACGAAAGTGGCGTCGTTTCTGTGTATTCACCCCTTTTGGGATCCCTTTTAACCCCGTAAGAAATGGTCCCACGAATTTGGGGACAAACTACTTGGAATTAGTGTGGGACATTTTTTTCAGTTCTGAATGGATTAACCCCTTAAGAGCTGGTCTCACGAATTTGGGGACAAACTACTTGGAATTAGTCTGGGACATTTTTTTTCAGCTCTGAATGGATTAAGGTATCTCAGGGATACAAGAGATATCGACCAAAACAACCGATATACACACGAAGCCCCGGTGGTGTAGCAGGTAACCACGAAGCTTGTAAGGTTGAAGTCAGGGGTTCGAGTCTCCGTATGGAGATTTTTTTAAGTACACCAACTACTGCTGTGTCGAGAGCGCCTATTATAGCGTGGGCAGGCACAAGCTGGGCGAGAGTCGACGAGGGAAGAAAGTGCTAAAATATTCTCGCGACAAAAAATGCAAGGCAAGAACCGTGTTTGGGGGAGGAGGGGAAAGAGCCTACTAAGTGACCCCGGATCTGAGTTACGACTACGTATGTAGGAAAGAGAGAGAAAGGAAGGGCGAATATAGTAAATGGGATGGAAACCAAAAAAAAATGTCTACGTACGACCGGCGTGAGTGTCCAGCAGCATGAGTAGGATGATGCTGCGCCCCCGTGCCCGTGAGCCTCCTTGCATTGTAACTCCCGACAGCAATTTGTACAATCTCCTCGTATTACCGTATTACTGGGAAACATAGTGATCGTGTCGTTGTGTTCTCGTACCCGGTACGTTAGCATCTCACTTGCTTTACCCATTCATTTGCGTTTATTTTGTTTGGTTTTTCTCTGTTTCACAGTCTGTGACCACAGAATTTGTATCTCTCTAGGATTAGGAATCAGGACAGGCACTGGGTGTACTGATGTGGTTGAGTAGAAAGAACGGGTTTAATGTGAAGACAACACACACATAGTGATCAGGACCAAATATCGTAACGTCGTGACCAATACAGGAATATATAGGTTTTTGTGTATGCCATGGGGGTCCTGATTACTGCGTTCCCCCGCAACAGTCACTTTATACACCGTCACTTTGTATATCGTCACTTTGTATATTATTATTATCTTTGCCATCCGACAATGTCCAGCAGAATGAGCTTCAACATTGATCACTCATAACATTCCCGAAATATATCGTCAATGTTCACTGGACATCCCTATCTGTGAAACTCCAATCTGTCCAACCTATCCGTGACTAACGCAGGTATGGAGGGCGACGAAAATGATGCAGACGAACGAGTGCTCGTCCCCCCGGAAGCGGCAGCCTAGCGCCTCCAGTGACACCCTCCTGGTCGACAAGCCGGGCCAGAGGGAACCCGTTCAGGTCGGTCTCTCTCTCTCTCTCTCTCTCTCTCTCTCTCTCTCTCTCTCTCTCTCTAGTGCCGGTTAAATAGTGCCGGTTGCCCCCTATAACCATAGGAAACCCGTCCAGGTCGGTCTCTATTTATAGTGCCGGTTAAATAGTGCCGGTTGCCCCCTATAGCCATAGGGAATCTGTTAAGGTTGGTCTCTCTCTATAGTGCCGGTTAAATAGTGCCGGTTTCCTCCTGTAGTCAAAGGGAACCCGTTCCGGTCAGTTTCTCGCTATAGTGCGGGGTGAGTAGTGCCGGTTGCCCCCTATAGGCAAAGGAAACCCGTTCAGGTCAGCTTCTCTCTCTTTTTTTTTTTTTTTTTTTTGTCCATCCCATTTATTATCTTCGCCCTTCCTTTCTCTCTCCTTCCTGGACGTAACTCAGATCCGGGGTCACAAAGTAGGCTCTTCTCCCCCCCCCCCCACTACGGTTCTTGCCTTGCATTTTTATCGCGAGAAGGTTTCAGCACTTTCTTCCCTCGTCGACTTGCGTCGGATTCCGCCTACCCACGCCACGAAGGCGCTCTCAGCAATTGGTTCCTTTTTATTTTTTCAAATAAAGACAAAATCTCTCACCACGGTGGGATTCGATCCTGGGTACCAATGGTAGTAGTCTTTGAAGCTGACCACTACACTACCGGGGCGACCGGTCTAGTGCCGGTTAAATGGTGCCGATTGCCCGGTATAGTCAAAGAGACCTCCTTGAAGTCGGTCTTTCTATAGTGCGGGGTGAGTAGTGCCGGTTGCCCCCTATAGGCAAAGGGAACCCGTTGAGGTCTGTCTCTCTCTATAGTGCCGGTTGAATAGTGCCTATTTCCCGCTATAGTCAAAGCGACCCCCTTAAAGTCGACCTCTCTATAGTGCGGGGTGATTAGTGCCGGTTCCCCCCTGTAGTCAAAGGGAACCAACTCAAGCCGGTCTCTCTCTATAGTGCCGGTTGGGTAGTGCCGGTTGCCCGCTATAGTCAAATCGACCCCGTTGGAGTCGGCCTCTCTATAATGCCGGTTGAATAGGGCCGGTTTCCCGCTATAGCCAAATCGACCCCCTTGAAGTCGGCCTCCTCTATAGTTCCGGGTGAGTAGCGCCGGTTTCCCCCTATCGCCAAAGGGAACCCGTTCAAGTCGGTCTCTCTCTACAGTGCCGGTTGGCTGGTGTCGGTTTCCTCCCTACGGTCAAAGGGAACCAGTTCAAGTCGGTGTCTCTCTATAGTGCCGGTTGAGTTGTGCCGGTTCCCCCAAATAGTGCCTGTGGAATGGCTTGAAATAAGCCGGTGTGGTGGTGTGGGGAATAGTGCCGGTTGCCGCCATAGTGCCGGTATTGTTAGCTGGCGCATACCGGCTTGGCTGGCGCATGCCGGCCCAATATATACGCATATAGGGACGACTACTGTTCTACATGCTGCCTTGTGTAGTTGCTGGTGCTGTGTTTGTGTACGTATACATATGTTGATTGATTGATTGGTTGGTTGATTGGTTGATTGGTTGATTGGTTGATTGATTGATTGGTTGATTGATTGGTTGATTGATTGGTTGATTGATTGGTTGATTGATTGATTGATTGATTGATTGATTTTATGAGGTCTCCTTCGCGCCGTGGTCGTTCGAAAATCCGCACTGCAGAACACCAACCGATACATAGCAGTGATAAAGTACAGGGGATCCGAAGGACCTAGATCATGAGATGAAAATGAGGATCTATTCTGATACGTCCGACGACAAATGAAAACACTTTTTAGGGTCTGAGATGATCTATCAGAGGCGTGTGAAGATCACTTCTGAGGATCTGGCATGCCCGATGTCTGAAATACTGTTGGGGGTCTGATCTGATCTGTGCGATCTGTCTAACGCTTTTTTTGGAGACCTGAGATGATCTGTCCGATCTGGGAAACACTTCTGCGGATCTGATCTGATCTGATCTGATCTGATCTCGTTCAAGTCGTGAAGCTCTTTCTGGGATGATATATGTCCAAATTTTCGAAACGCTTACGAGATTATGATCTGACCTGATACCATTTGAGGTGTAGAACACTTTTGAGGGTCTGATATGATTTTGATACGATCTGTGAAACACGTTTGAGGATCTATTAAGGATGTGATCTGATATGATACGACTTGATCCGTTCGATCTGCGAAACACTTCAGGATATCTGATCTGATCTGATCTGATACGCTCGATCTGCGTAACAACACTTTTCAAGATCTGACCTGACCTGATCTGGCCTGATCTGATCTGATTTGTTCGCGTCGATCTCTGAAACATTTTTGTGTGCTGTCCGAGACAAGGTTCCCAAGGCAGACACCCATCCGTACGACCCAAGCCATGCGCTCGACCTGGACGACGCTTCCAAGATGAACCAGATGCACGAGGCGCCCCTTCTAGACCTACTGCTAAGGAGGTTCCGCAAGGTCAGATAACAGGGAAACGGTACTTGAAGGGCTGTGAATTGCAGCAGTTGGCTGATAGCGGCTGATTTAGTTGTTAGTTGGATAGGTACTGTAGGTTCCATGGTTTGTATATAGGGATGTGAGTTAGCTGGCTTGCTGTAGGTCGATGACTAGTTATTTGTTGGCTAGGTAGGTTCCACGATTATTATTAGTATATAGGGCTGTCAGTTATTTGGCTCACTGTGAGTCGCCGACTTATTGGTACCAGTTGACTGCGTGCGTGTCTTTAGCTTGCGGTGTTTTTGGCGGGGCTCTGCGGGTTACCTACAAACACTGCGGCATTTGCGGCTTGGATTGCCTTAAATACGTACGAAATGAAGACTCAAAACCCGGTTTGTTTGGTTCTTCGCCACCCAACCAGCAAGCGACTTACTTCGCCACCCAACTACATGAGTGACTCACTCTGCCACCCAGCTAATTAGCGACTGACTTCGACACCCAACTATATAAGCGACTCACTTCGCCACCCAACTAATCAGCGACTTGCTTCGCCGCCGAACTATATAAGCGACTTACTACGCCACCCAACTACAAATAAGCGACTTAGTTCACCACCCAACTATATAAGCGACCCACTTCGCCACCCAACTAATAAGCGACTTATTTCGCCACCCAACTACATAGGTGACTTACTCCGCCACCTAATCAGTAAGCGACTCACTTCGCCACCCAACAACAAATAAGCGACTTACTACGCCACCCAACTACAAATAAGCGACTTAGTTCACCGCCCAAATAATACCAGGTATGCTTTAAGGCCGTCAAGGCATGCCTTATTATCATAGCAAAGCCTAGCCGAAAAGGAGTGCCTTAGTCACCTTAGTCAAAGCCCTACGAGGGGATCTGGGACAGCGGTGCGTACGCTTAGTGTTGCACAGGAGAGGCCTCCGAGACGAGCCAATTTTGTTTCTTACCGTTGTGAACTCAGTACTTCGGCTTACCGTTGTGTTTTGCT
Source organism: Saccharina japonica (assembly GCA_008828725.1). Taxonomy (NCBI): domain Eukaryota; class Phaeophyceae; order Laminariales; family Laminariaceae; genus Saccharina; species Saccharina japonica. The sequence goes on along the minus strand of MEHQ01001377.1, from coordinate 226,083 downwards.
GGCACTTCTGGATTGTTGTATCGCGTGGGTGGCGGCTGTGATGGTGGCGATAATGGTGGTGGTGGTGTTAGTGGTGGTGTTGGTGATGTTGGTGGTGGTGGTGGTGGTGGTGGTGGTGGTGATCTATAGGTGATGACCCTACTACTCGTTTTTGTAGTAGGGTCATCATCCGTATAGGTGGTGATGTGGTGGTGTTGGTGGTGTTTGTGGTAGTGGTGGTGGAGGTAGCGGTTGTGGGGGAGAGGGCAGTGGTCATGGTCTTATCGGTGCTGAGGTAACGATGATATGTGGTAGTCGCGATAATACTGGTAGAAGTGGTGATGGTGGTGGCGGTGGTGGTGGTGGTGGTGGTGCGTTATATGCCAAAGGCGGCACTGCGTTGTATCGGGATAAGACAAGTTGGGACTACTCAAGAGGCACTCCTTTCGCCTTTGGTTATGGTTAGCGACAACGCCAATGATTGGCCGCGGCGATCGAGAAACACTACCGGCTCCCAACAAGGCAAAACGCGTCCTCGCCAACCATGGAAGTGCCTGTCCTTCCTAAAACCCATACCCGATGCTCCTTCAACTCAGACGGACGCACACGCACACACACCAATCCGAGTGTGCACAGCTGATAGCACTTCAAGTCATCGTATGTCAGATTGTTCCCTCCTTCAACTCGAATTTCCACTGAGGCCGGTTTTGTTTTTGTTTTCTTCGCCTTCTTTCGAACATTATATATACAACGCAAAACAAAAACAAAAACACACAGGATGTCATCTACACGAACGTGGCCGACGTCCTGATCAGCATCAACCCGTACAAGAACATCCCGCTCCTGTACGAGGTGCCCCTGCAGCAGATGCAGGACGAGCCCGGGGACGAATTCGAGGAGAGCGACGGAGAAAGGGAGGTGAGTTGAGTGGATTCGATTCGAGGCGATTCGAGTCGTCCCGGAAAAATTATGTGTGTGTGTTTTGTGCCAGAGGTATTTCGCTTTTGTAACCGATCGCCTTCAAAATTGTTTGTTTTTGTTTTCTCGCTTATGTGCACCGTGTGGTCGATTAAATTCATCGGGGGAATGCGAAGTGTTTGCGCCAAGAGAGATTTCGCTTTTATGCATCCGATTTCCGTAGGTATACCACGAAAAACGCGTAAAACACAAGCGGTGTTCTAACGATAAGGCGTGTATTATAAGGCTTATGCCTTATGAGCTTTAGAAGGCGTGTCGTATAAGGCATATACCTTATTGGGTAGGGTTTCCTTGGTTAAGGAGGGAGCCCCGGCACTGCCAGAAGTGGTTTGACCACAAAATGCCGCTCCTATTATCGTAGCTCGTGCCCTATATTTCCCCTCGCTTTTGCGTGCCACGGGAAAGGCGGGGATATTCTCCGATTCTTGACAGCCCCCACTCGCTTTTTGCACGAGAGGAAAGGCAGGCCAGGTCGTCCGGTTGGAAGCCGTGTTGTACAAGGGTCTTAGTACTGTGAAACTGAAACATAACGTTGCGGAGAAGGAAGGACTAGGCGGTGGTGCACCTAACCTCCCCTCGCTTCGCGCGAGAGAAGCGCAGCAGGTTTTTCAGTTGTTGTACGAGTACAGTCTCGATCAGATCTGCTAGGCACATATCATTTAGATAATTCCCACTTGATGATTTACTGTAGATATGTATTATCTGTATGGTCTGTATGGTCTGTATGATCTGTATGATCTGTATGATCTGTATGATCGGTATGATCTGTATGATCTACCTCATGTTGCCGGGTGGAAGCCGTATACGCAATCTGCTTGATCTAGGACAGGTTGTTTCGGTGGGATCTGTCCTGCTAGGCTAATCCTGCAAATCATCTCGAAATAACTGCAGGTTAGGATCTACAGTAAATGGTTTAGATAATCTACACCCATCTAGATTATTTGGATTATCTAGATGGTCTAGATGACCTAGATGATCTAGATTGTTGTTCTGATCTATCTGATCTATCTGATCTATCTGATCTATCCGATCTATCTGATCTATCTGTAGATTATTTGATCTGTCCGTGTGAATTGTAGCTGCCCCCACTCGCTTTGTGCACGGGAACAACAAAACAAAGGCAGCTCGTCCGGGTAAACTTGTGCTGTCTGTGTTAAGGCGCCAGGGAAGTCTTTATTCTCACGGAGAGGCGCGGAAGGAGCGGAAGTGGTGCGCACCCATGTATATACACTGCCTCTCGCTTTGTACCGCAGGAAAGACAGCAGGTTTTCTTCGTATACTGCTGCTGCTGCCGTGCAAGGGCGGTGGGGTTTGTGATGCCAGTATTTTGCGAGTCTTTTCTTATTTTGTTGTTTGTTTCGTCGTTTGTTTTTTTCTTCGATTGGCACACGCGGCCCATTTTCGGACGGCACATTGTCAGTAATGATAGGGTAAGCGTTTCAGACACAGCAGTTGGTTGCTTGTTGTTTTCGGTAAAAGCTATCGATGTCACCACGGGGTGCTGCTGATTTCAAACTTTCAAAGAGAGGGGTACAGCACCGGGTGCGATACAAAGAGAGAGGCTAAGGAGGAGAAGGAGGAAAAGGAGGAGGAGAAGGAGGAGGAATGGGGAGGAGGAAAAAAGACAAACAAAGGAGGATGACAACAGAGAGGTTGCGCCGGAAGAAGGTAGACTTTCGTGGATACATAGGTTAGATTTTGTTTTCGGTCTCCCTTGGTTGCTCTTCTCCTGTCGGGGTGGAATGTTTTTGCGTGGTCAACGCTGAAGCTCTTTCGTGCTATGCACGTTGTCTGATGGTGAACCGATTCCGATTTCGTCATCACCGACATCGTTACAAACAAACAAGCAAACTCATATTTTGTGCCCAATTTTGCGTGGATTCTTCTTGCTTCTGTTGTTGTTGGTGCGCAGGAGGCGGACGAACGGGAAGGCGCCGGGAGCGCGAAGTACTCGCGTCCGGTGGCCCTGGTGAAGAAGCTATCCAAGCCGCACGTCTTTTCGGTCGCCGACCGAGCCTTCCGGTGAGAAATGAGAGAGGGAGAGAGAGAGAGAGAGGGAGGGAGAGAGATTGAGAGAGAGAGAGAGAGAGAGAGAGAGAGAGAGAGAGAGAGAGAGAGCACACGGACGCGGTGCTATATGAAGATTTACTTTTGCCACTTGTTCGGGCACTAATGTGGCGGAGGGTCAACATGATGTGTACGTACGATTTGGGTTTGTAAGCTAATGAGTGGATTGGTACGATTGGAATATGTGCAGTGCATTAATTTCCGCAAAGGATGGCAAGTTTTTGGAAATAAACACTGGAAACACCCCCGACGGCGCCCTGCCCGACGCCTAAACTATCGTTCCGGCCGCACAGAAGCGGGCATTCGGGAGATTATTTACCCGTGTGCACGACCGGGTTTTCCAAAAGGGAGACTTCAGGGTTGTAGGCTTCCTGCTCTCACCCAGTCATATCTCTTCTCTGCAGCCAGCGGCCCGCCGTTCCCACCCGCCCTTCTGCTCGATGAAAACATTGGGCGCCCAAAAAACCCAGATTCTTTGAAAAAGTTAACGTACGGGTCGGGAAAAAAACAGGACCACAGACTCCTTCCCTTTTTCCCGTCTCTACCCACGCCTCCCTGCCCACCCCACCCAACGCCCCCAACGCCCTCTGCTCGACGACATAATCCAATGCCACGTTGTTTCTCGGCCAATGATACATTTCTTACGGTTTATTTATTGTATTTTTTATCAACGACTGCGCTGTTTTTTGTTTTCGTCTTTTGGCGTCGTCCTGCATTCCATCTTGGGCAAAAAAAAGGTACATGAACCGGTGCTGGGCAAAAGAGTACGCCCCGCGGCAAGAGGCGAGGGAAGACCAGTCCATCATATACTATCCGGGAGTCGGGCGCCGGGAAGACGGAGGCGCGGAACACGTCATGCGTTACCATCATCACCCCTCGAAGCTCATGGCAGGAGAGTTCACAGAGCCTGGAAGGGGGAGGAGGAGGAGGAGACGCGGCAGGGGTTGAGCGGCTAGAGTTTTTTTGGAAATTCAATACCGGCCTGCGTATGTAGCGAACGGAGTGGTAGACGTTTTTTGGTCGTGGTAAACGCGACACGGGTTAG
>MEHQ01001377.1:201989-221156 GCA_008828725.1 Saccharina japonica | reverse complement strand
GAGAGAGAGAGAGAGAGAGAGAGAGAGAGAGAGAGAGAGCACACGGACGCGTGCTATATGGGAGATTTACTTGCCACTTGTTCGGCACTATGTGGCGGAGGGTCAACTGATGTGTACGATACGATTTGGTTTGTAAGTCTAATGAGTGGATGGTACGATTGGAATAATGCTGCACATTATTTCCAGATGGCAAGTGGAATAACACTGAAACACCCCCCCGCCCTGCCCGACGCCTAACTATCGCCGGCACAAAGCGGGCATTCCGGTCATATGTAGCCCGGTGTGCACGACGGGTTTCCAAAGGGAGACTTGCAGGGTTGTAGGACTCCTCTCTCACCCGTCTATCTCTTCTCCCGCGCCCCCGTTCCCACCCCGCCCCTTCTGCTCGATGAAAACCATTGCATACCATCTTGAAAAGTACGTGACGGGTCTGAAAAAAACAGGACCCACAGGACTCCTCCCTTTCCCGTCTCTCACCCCGCCCTCCCTCCCACCCCCACCCCCACCCCCAACCCCTCTGCTCGACGACATCAATCCAATGCACGTTGTTTCTCGGCCAATGATACATTTTCTTACGGTTTATTTATTGTATTTTTTATCAACGGACCGCCTGTTTTTGTTTTCGTCTTTTGCGTCTGTCTGCATTCCATCTTTTGGCAAAAAAAAGGTACATGACCGGTCTGGGCAAAGAGTACGCCCGCGGCAAGAGGCGAGGGAAGAACCAGTCCATCATCATATCCGGGGAGTCGGGCGCCGGGAAGACGGAGGCGTCGAAACACGTCATGCGGTACCTCATCACCGCCTCGAAGCTCATGGCAGGAGAGTTCACAGAGCCTGGAGGGGGAGGAGGAGGAGGAGACGCGGCAGGGGGTGAGCGTCTAGAGTTTTTGGAAATCAAACCGCCTGCGTATGTACGAACGGAGTGGTAGACGTTTTTTGGTCGGTGGTAAACCGACACGCGTTTTGCTGTAGTTGCTGTGGTGGTGGTGGTGGTGGTGGTGGTGGTGGTAGATGGTGTCAGGCATCGAAAGGTACCATGCTGTACCTCATCACGACTTCGAAGCTCAAGGGAAGGTAAGGGTAAATAGCCTGGAGGAGGAGGGGGAGGAAGAGGAGGAGGAAGAGAAGGAGGAGGACGAGGAGGAGGAGAAGGAGGAGGAGGAGGAGGAGGAAGGGGAGAAGGGCGGAGGAGGGAGAGAGGAGGAGGAGGGGGCGGGGAGGGGCAGGAGGAAGGAGAGGGAGAGGGAGGGGAGGAGGAGCAAGGATAGAAGAGGAGGAGGAGGAGGAGGCAGAAGGCGCGGCGGAGTGCCTGTTTTAGTTCTGAATATTAGGGGTTTTCTCCGACGAAATTCGTACCAATACTGTTAGAGCTTAAGTTCACCACACATTCCCAGATACGGTATAATAATACGTGCCGTGTGCCAATTTAAACTCGTGAGTTATTTTATTTCCAGTAGTCAGTGAAGTGGTGCGAAATTAACTTTACCAGGCTGCGAAGGATGCGGAGCGAGAGAGAGTGGGGGGGGGCGAGGAGGAGGAGAAGGAGGAGAAGGAGGAGGAGGAAGGAGAGGAGGAGGAGGAGGGGAGGAGGAGAAGGAAGAAGAGGAGGAGGAGGAGGAGGAGAAGGCGCGGCGGAGTGTGTTTGAGTCTGAATATTATGGGGGGTTTTTCTCCGACGAATTGGTACCAATACTCGTAGAGCTTAAGTTCACCACACATCCAGATACGGTATAAAATACGTGCCGTGTGCCAATTTAACTCGTGGCACGTATTTTATTCCAGTAGTCAGTGAAGTGTGCGGGGAAATAATTTCCAGGCGCGAAGGAGGGAGAGCGAGAGAGAGGCGGGGGGGGGGGGGCATTAGCACGAGTCGTCTGAGCTGACGACCATGGCGTTGGCTCTTGTCACGGGCAACTTCTGTGTTTTCTGTTCCTCCTATATACCAGTTTTTTGTTGTCAGTAGTCAGCGCAACGTGGGGAGGGGGTATGTTCAGGTGCGGAGCAAAGAGAGACAGAGAGAGGGCCGTTTGCACGACTCGTCTGAGCTGACCGGAATTGCGTAGCCTCTCGCCAAGGGAAACCCTCTGTTTTGTGACCCCCTCCCCCCCCCCGCCAAGATTAGCAAGCACTTTTTATGTCATATATGGAAGAAGAAAAACAAAACGTAGTGAGCGCCCAAATGTTGGAGGTGTTTCTATTCGGAGCAGGAACGATGCTCCGTCTTGAAAGCGATGCGTGGTCAATGGACAAATCGCCAAGACAAGCAAGAAATGAGACAAGCAAGAACTGAGTACGTCCCCCCTTCTCTTGATTGCCCCTACCCAGCAACGAAGGACACAGGCATGGCCAAGAGAATCGAGGACGCCCTGTTGAGGAGCAACACTGTGCTGGAAGCCTTCGGCAACGCTAAGACTCTGCGGAACGATAACTCCAGCCGATTCGGTGTGTGCGTCGGGGGACAGGGCAGAGGGGGTGGGGGGGGGGCGAAGGGGGGTTGTGAATTGTTGAGAGTTTGGCCCTCTTGGGCTGAATGCACCCTTAAACTGGACACTGAAGTAGTCAAAAAATAAAAACGATGTTGTGAGCGTTTTTGCTGTGTGAGGTGGTGTATTTTAACTCTTGTCATATTAAAAATAAAAGGCATAAATAAATCACGGCCGGAAGCGCGGCTTATTGATAGCCGCGTTGAAAAAACAGCGACTCCCGTGTTTTACCGGCTCTACGTGGAGACTAAAAAACATGTCAAAACGTGTACAGTGTATAGCTGCGTTAGGTCGAGCCGCCAGCACAGTACTCCCCCCACCTCCCCCCTCCGCCCCCCTTTTTGGACCAAATATCTGTGTTTCTACTGGAATACATTGGCGGCATTTGCGTTTATTTTGTTTCGGGTTTTCTCTGTTTGACAGTCTGTGACCACATAATTTACATCTCTCTAGGATTCGGAATCAGGACAGACACTGGGTGTACTGATGTGGTTGGGTAGAAAGAACGGGTTTCATATGAAGACAGCACACACACATGGACCGCGAAAAGCAAAATAGTAGAAAAAAACACGCGTGTGTTTCTGTGTCTCTCCTACTTTCGTGTCTTTTGTTGCTGCGATGTGTTTTATAACACAGGTAAAGTACATCAGTTTTTTTTTTTTTTTCGAAAATAAAATTTTCCGGCCGATGAGACGGGAAAGAAAACGTAAAGATAATACTTATGGTATTCACTTACGTTATTTTGCCGCGTTATATTTGTCACGCAGTAGATAAAATACGTACTTCGAGTTTCTTGACCACAAAAAAAGCTTCCGCCTGTGAAGAGCAAAGCATATTATAGCATCGCGCGCTTTGGTTTTAATAAAATAACTATAAATACGTTAGCTGTGAGTTCAACCGATTGGATAGTTGATACTCAAATTTACGAGCTACTGTTTTTTTTGTTTGTACGTACCATTTACATTTCGTACGAACACTTTCCGCGTTTATGTTATTTACTGGTATCATTTATTTTCACACACACAGGCAAGTACATCAAACTTCTCTACGACAAGAAGTTCCGCCTCATCGGGGCGAAGACGGACCACTTCCTTCTGGAGAAGTCCCGCCTCGTCACCGTCGACTCCGGGGAGCGGGGATACCACGTGTTTTATCAGGTATATCTATACATACAGTACGTTTTACACCTCGGAAAAATAATCTACAGATAGATCAGATAGATCAGATAGATCACCGATTGTCCATTCCTTTATGACCTAGATCTTTTAGGGCAGGTGTCTTCCTGATCTGTATGATGTGTATGATGTGTATGATCTGCATGATCTATATGATCCGTATGATCTGTATGATCCGTATGATCTGTATGATATGTATGATATGTATGATATGTATGATCTGTATGATCTGTATGATCTGTATGACCTATATGATCTGTATGATATGTATGATATGATTATCTAGCTTACGTCACCTGGTGGGAACCGTGTAACCTGCTTGCTCTTGTAGTATATTGCAACATGTTTCCTGGGTCGGGTATGCAACTACTGTACGCAGATCCGGCAACAACAAACTATCAGAACGGCAGGTGAGGAGCTAGAGGATCTACAGCAGCTCATGATTTACCTGTAGATTATCTATCTGATCTATCTGTAGTTGATCTGTCCCAGGTGTGATAGGTTTTCACCAGCAATCTCCACCACGCTTAGAGAGCGGGGATATCACGTGTTCTATGTACGAGGCACGTATTAATATATATACCAGGTACATACATATATATATATTCACAAATACATCGTGCCAATGATTCGTAGTGAGCTCGGAGGAAAACAGACCTCGCGTCGCTTTCGATTTCACCGCTACGACAGAGCGGGGGGAAGATGTCATGTATTCACTATATCAGGTTTGACATTACTTTTCGATTCCACACCAACCTCTACAGGCCGAAAGGGGGAATATCAAGTATTCTACTAAGTACGTTTGACAAACAAACACCACCACCACCTTGCTGGTGCGATAGAGCGAGAGGGTTTTCTCAGGTCGTGCATGACCGTAGTCATATGACCATAGACCCTCGCATCCCTACAATGCCGGGACGGAGCACGTTGGGTTTTCACCAACCAGGCAGAGGGGGGGCGCGGGGGGGGGGGGCTACTCATGTCTGTTGCCTGCCGTTAGTCTTGACATATGACCCACTAGACGGAGCGGGGGGGGGGGGGGTGTACTCATATCGTGCACGGCCGTAGTCTATGACCATAGACCCTCGCATCCCTAAATGCCGGGACGGAGCACGTTGGGTTTTCACCAACCAGGCAGACATTGCTTGCACCAAGCGCGAGCGCCGTGAGGTATTGGGCGAGTCGCATGGAGGGTGAGCTGCATCTGCTAAGAACCGCCTCTGAGGCGGACTTGCATATGGACGACAGCCTCCAATGAATTGATTTAATTTCTGGTGTGGTCCACTTCAGAGACAGCAATGGGTATTACTATCGTATCTGCCTCTGGTGCCTTACCATATACACACTACGTGATACGATCATTCCCCTTGTGCGGAGTTGAGTATCCACCCGCACAAATGATCTACTCGACCGCCAGCCTTGGGTAACCGCCAAAAAAAACAAGAAAAACAAACGGTACCCTGTTTGTCGAGCTCACGCAGTGAGAGGCATGTTTTACAGCGTCGTCGCCAGGCGACGCCAACCCAACCCTAAATATATAATATATTTATGGGGGAGGGGAGGCTATGGGACTATAGAGAGGGGTGGGTGTGCTATCGTGGTATTTATCATATACCAGATGCGAGGGATTAGAAGGGGCCTCTCCTTCCCAATGGTAAATCGGCCAAAAGTTAGATTCAGCACTCTTCATCCTAACGAACTACGAAACGTGTGAGGTGCAGTTGCAAGGAGCATGCATATATATGTATGAAACCGTAAATACTATATCCCCGGTAAAACCCTCTAAATAATCAGACGACCTCCTACATAGGTATAATTTGTAAGTATGATACCAGTTTGTTATACATACTTGTGTTTTATACGATCATACACCAATAGTATACAGGGCGGGTGGGGGGGGGGGGGGGGGGGTATCACACATTCCACCAGGTAGGTTTGCCAAAAAAAAATGTATTTTTATTTTACCACCAACCTCTACTGCGAAGGGTATCGTGTATTTTGAGGGGCCCAGGTACGGGGATACCGAAGCATACCGGTATACGCTAGTTACGCAAAAAGGGCCAACCGGTCTCAGTGGGCCCGCACCACACTCACCTGCTTGCGCTATTGGCCAAAACAAACCCGTCGTCCTTTTTCCCATCATCAATTCCACCGCGTTGGTCGGCAGCTCCTTGCGGGACTGGACAGCAAGAGAGCGGAAGGTCTCTTCCTGGGGCCCCCGGAGGAGTTCCACATGACATCGCAGGGGGACTGCGTCGTCGTTTCTGATGAGGTTGATGATGGCCAGGTAACCAAAACCGATGCAGAACAACAACAACAACAACAATAACAACAACAACAACAACAACAACAACAACAACAACAACAACAACAACAACAACAACAACAACAACAACAACAACAACAACAACAACAACAACAACAACAACAACAACAACAACAACAACAACAACAACAACAACAACAACAACAACAACAACAACAACAACAACAACAACAACAACAACAACAACAACAACAACAACAACAACAACAACAACAACAACAACAACAACAACAACAACAACAACAACAACAACAACAACAACAACAACAACAACAACAACAACAACAACAACAACAACAACAACAACAACAACAACAACAACAACAACAACAACAACAACAACAACAACAACAACAACAACAACAACAACAACAACAACAACAACAACAACAACAACAACAACAACAACAACAACAACAACAACAACAACAACAACAACAACAACAACAACAACAACAACAACAACAACAACAACAACAACAACAACAACAACAACAACAACAACAACAACAACAACAACAACAACAACAACAACAACAACAACAACAACAACAACAACAACAACAACAACAACAACAACAACAACAACAACAACAACAACAACAACAACAACAACAACAACAACAACAACAACAACAACAACAACAACAACAACAACAACAACAACAACAACAACAACAACAACAACAACAACAACAACAACAACAACAACAACAACAACAACAACAACAACAACAACAACAACAACAACAACAACAACAACAACAACAACAACAACAACAACAACAACAACAACAACAACAACAACAACAACAACAACAACAACAACAACAACAACAACAACAACAACAACAACAACAACAACAACAACAACAACAACAACAACAACAACAACAACAACAACAACAACAACAACAACAACAACAACAACAACAACAACAACAACAACAACAACAACAACAACAACAACAACAACAACAACAACAACAACAACAACAACAACAACAACAACAACAACAACAACAACAACAACAACAACAACAACAACAACAACAACAACAACAACAACAACAACAACAACAACAACAACAACAACAACAACAACAACAACAACAACAACAACAACAACAACAACAACAACAACAACAACAACAACAACAACAACAACAACAACAACAACAACAACAACAACAACAACAACAACAACAACAACAACAACAACAACAACAACAACAACAACAACAACAACAACAACAACAACAACAACAACAACAACAACAACAACAACAACAACAACAACAACAACAACAACAACAACAACAACAACAACAACAACAACAACAACAACAACAACAACAACAACAACAACAACAACAACAACAACAACAACAACAACAACAACAACAACAACAACAACAACAACAACAACACTATTGTAGTAAGCAGAAGCCGCGATGGGCCCAAATATCACGTGTGTCCCTATGTTCACACAATTATATATATACTTCAATATGTATATATGTCTGTGTGTGTTTTTTTTTCACGTTAAACCGTTCTTTCTGCCCGTCGACATCCATATGTTGGTTAATATTGCAATGTTTCGGCTTATTAGAGCACGCGCGGGGGGGGGGGGTGTCTTGAGGAAACAATTGATCTTACCGCTTTTGTTGTTTTTCTATTTTTATGGTTTCAATTTTTTGTATCCGATACGTCAGGAATTTGGCATGACGGACAAAGCGATGGACACCCTCGGGTTTGGAGAAGACGACAAGGCGGCCGTGTTTAGGGTGCTCGCCGCGCTGCTTCATCTGGGAAATGTCCGTTTCGAGGTGCGTGTGTGTATGTGTGTGCGTGTTGAGTGCTGACTGTTGAGTGTTGAGTGTTGAGTGTTGAGTGTTGAGTGTTGAGTGTTGAGTGTTGAGTGTTGAGTGTTGAGTGTTGAGTGTTGAGTGTTGAGTGTTGAGTGTCGAGTGTTGAGTGTTGAGTGTTGGGTGTTGGGTGTTGAGTGTTGAGTGTTGGGTGTTGAGTGTTGAGTGCTGAGTGTTGAGTGTTGAGTGTTGAGTGTGGTGTGTTGAGTGTTTGAGTGTTTGAGTGTTGAGTGTTTGAGTGTTTGAGTGTCTGAGTGTTGAGTGTTTGAGTGTTTGAGGGTTCGAGGGTTGAGTGTTTGAGTGTTGAGTGTCGAGTGTCGAGTGTTTGAGTGTTTGGGTGTTTGAGTGTTGAGTGTCGAGTGTCGAGTGTTTGAGTGTTTGGGTGTTTGAGTGTTGAGTGTCGAGTGTCGAGTGTTGAGTATTCAGTGTTTAATGTTGAGTGTTGTGTGTGTACGTGCGTGCGTGACGTATGTGTGCGATGCTGACCTTTGCTTCGTTAGGGTGGGAGGGGGGGGGTATTCCTGGGGCCATATCATGCATGTCTGAAGGACGGAACTTCTCAATTGTCTTGGGTTTTACAAACATCTTTGGAATACCGTTTGTGTCTTACAAGTATCTTCGGGATCCCGTTTGTGTTTCACAAATATCTTTGGAATCCCGTTCGTGCATTACAAATCTATTTGGGGTCCCGTTTGTGTTTGACGATGTAATTGTGGAATCCCGTTTTGTGTTATCACGATATATCTTTGGAATCCTGTTGGTTTTTACAAATATAATCTATCAGATTTGATCTGATCTGATCTGTGCGATGTGAACCAGCAGGAAACGGAAACCCCCGGCGAAGCCAAGGTTAGGATCGAAATCTCAGGAATCTATATATCTACCTCAAAATATCTATTAAGACATCATGAAACAGGGATCTGATGTGATCTGAGCTAATATGATGTGATATGATATGATCTGATCTGATCTGATCTGTGCGATGTGTGGAAAACTCGTGAACCAGCAGGAAACGGAACCCCCCGGCGAAGCCAAGGTTATGATCGAAATGTCAGGAATCTATATATCCACCTCAAAATATCTAGATCAAATAAAACGGGGATGTTGATCCAAGCTGTGAGCTGATCTGATTTGGTATGATCTGACCTGATATGTACGACCTGTGGGAAACTCGTGAACCCGCAGGAAACAGAACATCCCGGTCAGGGACAAGCCAAGGCTACGATGGAGATGCGGAGCTCAGGAAATAGGGTGGGCGCCAGCCTGAAGGATGCCGCTGGGCTTCTTGGGCTCGATGAGGACCTTCTCGTGAAGAAGGTACGTATACATACACAGGGAAACTGATCTGACAAATCATGACTCCGTATGTTGGCGCGATTTAAATCACGCCCCCGGGGACATTTATGGGCAATCCCCGGGTTTCAGGCTTTGGGTTTCGGGTTGGAGTTAGGGTTTGGGTTTATAGAGGTCACGCGGATATTCGGGACCCATCCCCGAGTTTCAGGCCTTGCGTTTTTACTTGGAGTTGTAGGGTGTGGGCTAGGGTTTGTAGGATTGGGAGTTGGCGTTAGTTTCCGGTCTTCAGGGCTGTGAGAGCTGTAGCGACGGGATATTACGTGATGCACACCTGCGGTTAGGAATACAGTTACTATTTACGGGGGACCATCGTGGTATTCTTGAAACTGAAAGGCGGGGACGAAAGGAGGGCGTCCCCGGGGTTCGGGAAAGCCTCATGGTTGGTGCCGCATTGCTTTCAGGCCAACCAACGCGGAAAGTAGTACCCCTGGGTGAGAGTGGTCGGCTGATGGCAGCAGAGAGGCATCATTGGTCCCAAAACTATGTACCACGAAATAAAGCCACGGTGGGATATTATACCAGCAAACGGGTGACTTTTCTCTTGTCTCTTTCTCTCTTTCTCACTCTCTCTATCTCTCTATCTCTCTCTATCTCTCTCTCATCTCTCTCGCTCTCCCTCTCTATCATCTCTCCCTCTCATCTCTCATCTCTCATCTCTCATCTCTCTTTCTCATCTCTTTCTCATCTCTTTCTCATCTCTTTCTCATCTCTTTATCATCTCTTTATCATCTCTCTCTATCTCATCTCTCGAGATGCGGAGCTCAGGAAATAGGGTGGGCGCCAGCCTGAAGGATGCCGCTGGGCTTCTTGGGCTCGATGAGGACCTTCTCGTGAAGAAGGTACGTATACATACACAGGGAAACTGATCTGACAAATCATGACTCCGTATGTTGGCGCGATTTAAATCACGCCCCCGGGGACATTTATGGGCAATCCCCGGGTTTCAGGCTTTGGGTTTCGGGTTGGAGTTAGGGTTTGGGTTTATAGAGGTCACGCGGATATTCGGGACCCATCCCCGAGTTTCAGGCCTTGCGTTTTTACTTGGAGTTGTAGGGTGTGGGCTAGGGTTTGTAGGATTGGGAGTTGGCGTTAGTTTCCGGTCTTCAGGGCTGTGAGAGCTGTAGCGACGGGATATTACGTGATGCACACCTGCGGTTAGGAATACAGTTACTATTTACGGGGGACCATCGTGGTATTCTTGAAACTGAAAGGCGGGGACGAAAGGAGGGCGTCCCCGGGGTTCGGGAAAGCCTCATGGTTGGTGCCGCATTGCTTTCAGGCCAACCAACGCGGAAAGTAGTACCCCTGGGTGAGAGTGGTCGGCTGATGGCAGCAGAGAGGCATCATTGGTCCCAAAACTATGTACCACGAAATAAAGCCACGGTGGGATATTATACCAGCAAACGGGTGACTTTTCTCTTGTCTCTTTCTCTCTTTCTCACTCTCTCTATCTCTCTATCTCTCTCTATCTCTCTCTCATCTCTCTCGCTCTCCCTCTCTATCATCTCTCCCTCTCATCTCTCATCTCTCATCTCTCATCTCTCATCTCTTTGAATTGACGCTGGAGAACCTCGTTGGCGAAGTTGATGCACAGCTGCTCGAAGCTGTTCGTCGCCATAATCTCGAAGCCGAAGATGTCCAATATACCGATGAACGACTCCTCCACGTGCTCTGCCCCCACCTCCCCGACCCCCCCGCCCATCCCGCCTCCCCCTCCTCGTCCTCCTTTTCCAGCCCTCGATGTTAGAGAGCCATCCCCGCCCCCTTCAAGGGCAGCGGCACGAGGGTTTCCCTCGCTGCTACCGTCTTCCTTGGCGAGGCCCCGAACATGTTGCCGGTGGCAGCGGTTGATGAACGCGATCATCCAGGAGAATAGCTTGCCGTAGGTGTGCTTGGACAGGGCGGAGAGGTTGTCGCTGGCCTCTCGCGCGGTGAGGGCTATCTCGTGGATGGTCATGCCGGGAGTCATCATTGCCCTCCAAGTCACCTTTTTTCGAACGGCGGCGTTGCGCACGGGATGCGATGCGATGCGACACAGATGAGAAAAGGGAGAGAGAGAGATGAGGAAGAGATGAGAAAGAGATGATAGAGAGGGGGAGAGAGAGGGAGGGAGAGAGAGAGGGAGAGGGAGAGGGAGAGGGAGAGAGAGAGAGAGAGAGATGAGATAGAGAGAGATGATAAAGAGATGAGAAAGAGATGAGAAAGAGAGATGAGAGATTTAGTGTACTCTGAAAGACTGTGGGGGAGTTGAAGGTTTCCCATTGCAACAAAAAATGCGGCAATAATAGTTAGGGAAATTCACGCAGGGGCTCCAGGAAGTGTCCGAGGTACAGTGCCAATTAGAGGTTTTCAGCTCCCGTAACATTGCGGTCTGGGAAGCTGAGAAGTCCCAGACGTGCGGTTACATGACATGCGCGCTCTGCCGTCATTGGGACGAGTCGATGAATGGAATACAAGCCGAAACATTATACCTGTCGTATGGTATTGCTTCGAATCATGAAAGGAGAACATGATTATAACAGAGCCGATGTGTCATGTTTCTCACTGTTTGATCTAGCCACAGCATGTGCTCGATCGGGCGGTGGGAGGCTTGTCGCGTGAACATTTACGAAACGGAAACGACACAAACGAGAGATATAAACACAATAAGAACATCATGTAAACAGGAACTAAGTTAACCGCTCTGCTCGAAACATTAACGACTTAAGATATTTTTGAATTCTGACCCCACACGTCGCGGCCGTGTTCGCCTTTCCTTTTATTGTTTGGCAGGGTCCGCTTAGACCTTACGGACCTCCATCTACGTCACTCCGGGGGTTTTCCCTGTACCAACGCCGAGTTGCACATCGTACTGTGGTCATTGGTATCGGTGGCGTTGGTGACAAGCACCCCTAGGAGACGGCGAGCAAAAAAGCCATAGTAATCACATTAGGCGTCTGGGTATGTGTCACAGAGTGAAACAGTGAGTTTACCCGGCTGATGTCACTACAGCAACGGGAGTCATTTCTGTTAGGGAGAAGGGGGGGGGGGGGTTTTTGGCACACACTTGAATAGAATGCCACTAATCAGACACGCTGTGTCGCCTTACTATCGTTTTGTTGTTTTGTGGCCTTATTTGGGTCCCGCGGCAATGTCTGCCTGGTTGGTGAAAACCCAACGTGCTCCGTCCCGGCATCGCAGGGATGCGAGGGTCTACGGCCATACCACTACGCCCATGCGCGACACGAGTACGCCTCCCGTCTCCTCATATCAGACATACCCTCAATGAGGCTTCTGGGCGTAAGGCAACTATCACAGCGGCAACCGAGTCTGGCCACCAGTGTGCTGCTATAGGCACGGCTACGACAGCCTCGTCCTGCTTCTCCCCCTTCCATCCCTCCAAAGCTCGTATTTGCAGCAACAAAAAATAAAAATAATTTGTCTATACGTAGGTCTACCCTATTGCGCAGGGGGTTCCCCCGTTGATCTGCGCCTCAGCTCCGCCGTAGACGTTCCTCGTGGTGAGTACTTTTTATTCGTTTGCAACGATGAGCATCCCTTCTCTTTTTTTAAGCTGTATTTTTTTCTAGTAGGAGCTACGAATCTATTAGTTTTAAAGAGAGGTGGGTCGACAAAATACCCGATTATTCTTCCCAGCTACTCGTACAGACCTTCTAAATATACGAAGTACGGAGTGTGGGAAGACCACCTGGATCGCTGACGTCGCTGCCAAGGAACAACTACCGTATTTTTTTTTTAAATATTATTATCCAATCGCCACAGGAAGAGTACAAGGCCGAAGGAGTGGACGTGGCGAACATCCTGTTCCGCGACAACCAGGATGTGATAGACCTTATCTCGAAGAAGCCCCTCGGGTTGATGATCATCCTTGAAGATCAGGTGAGTTTTTTTTTTTTTTTTCATCTTCGCCGTTCTTCTCCTTGTCTCCTTTTTCTCCCTCCCTTATGATAGTCGTAACTCAGATCCCCGGGGTCCCAAAAAGCATGGCCTCTTCTCCTCCCTCCCTTCCCCGCTACTGGTTCAGGTGCAACTACCATGTTTGACGCATGCTACGGTAGAGGTTGCACCATGTCTCTGCATTCTAAGGGTGCTCGCTTACTTTGAGGACCTCTATACCTGCAGTAGTCTAGACACTGATTTTGGAGGGGGGATAAAAGTGCTATGATAGCCGATGAATAGTCCTATGGCCTAACTAAGCAAAGGGATGAAAACTATTTCTCAACACAAGAAAGGAAAGGCCGGACGATTACCTGGTTAAGGAGCCGGATCAATCAGAAAACGTTAAAAGCCAAAAAAAGGTATACCTTATACCTCTATCGCAGCACACGTCGTTTTTTGTTTTGAGGGTGGGGTGGGGGGATCACTTGAGGAGCTCTATACCTGCAGTAGTCAAACACTACTTTTTGGAGGGGAATACAAGGGCCATACGTATGTATACCTTATCCCTTTTAGGACTGCAGTCCCATTTGGGGGACAAACCACTCTAAAGCAAAGTAATTTGTCCCCAAAACGAGACTCCAATCCTATAAGGGTTAATGAACAATCATCCCATGGCCTACACAAAGCATGACATAAAACAAAAAATTGACAGCACAAGTAACGAAATTCCGGCGTTTTTTGGGTTAAGAAGCGCCGTCCTTCAGAAAACGTTTCAGCCAAAAAAAGGTATACCTTGTATACCTCTATCGTACCACGCGTCGTACTAAAAAAACAGTACATTACCTCCTTTTCCATCGCGCGAGAACAAGCAAGTCGGCACTTTCTTCGCTGGGTCTTTTCATCACATCGAAACGAAAATGTAGTTATCTCGCCACAAAACAAAAAATGGAAAAACGTTTTTCTCCGCAATGAACCGGCGAAATCAAAAGCCACGAGGTCGTATCTTGAGCGGCCACGGCAACAAAAAAAACCGAGCCACTCGTACAGTACGTAAGGACGACACGGGATTGGTTCCGTCAGACTTGGGAATGTGTCTGACCCCTGAGCGGTCTAAAATCATGGAACTGGGAATCGATTATCTGTCCGGGGTGTGTGGAACTGATCACCCCCCCCCCCCCCCGCCCAATGATGCGGACTGCGCCCACATTCGTGTGACTCCCAACACCGTACCGGCTTTGCGCGCGTTGGTGTAACATGTCTAACCTGGTTGGTGACAAACCGAGACGTGCCTGCCGCCCGGCATATGTAGGGATGCGAGGGTCTTGGTCATAGCGAATACGGCCGAGCACTGACATGAGTAAACACTCCCGCCCCCGACCCCCCCCCCCCTGCCCTGCGCGCGCGTGAACCAGCGCGCCCCCCCCCCCATGCCCCACGCCGTTTCCGCATATACATATTCGGATATTTCCGACGCTGAAGATGCTAACGGGAAGGAAGGCACACGCCTTGAACAACCTGAACGATCGGAGCGTGCTTGATCTCTACCACCAGGCGAGGAAAAAAAAACAACAACAACAAACAAACAAACAAACCATGGCTTTAATGTTTTGGCCTGGCGGAAATAATAGTAGTAACCATATCGGGGGCATGTATGATGTGTGTGTGTGAACTTGAATAGTTCGTTTCTCTTGCATTTCGTATACTTGATGTAGTAATTCCTTGAATTGTTTCAACATGAATTGCTTTCACCCCTTAAGAAATGGTCCCACGTATTTGAGGACAAAATACTTGGAATTAGTATAGGAGTTTTATTTTAAGCTCTGTTGGGTGATTGGGATATATAGTGGTTGTAGAGGTAGAGTTAGGATCAGGGTTGGGGGTAGTAGAAATATATATATATACATACATATATATATTCGTGTCGTTCACAGTAGTGACCCTTAACCAAAGCGGTTGAATAAGCGGTAAGATGTCCTACTAATAGCTATATGTGGAACTCCCGCGGCATTTTTGTACAGGAATGACGGCAAAGAGCGTTGGCTCTCATATATATAGATATACGTATATATATATCGTGCCAGAACGTACTGCCCCCCCCCCCGCATGCATTAAAAAAACGCTTCACCGAGAGCCTTGAAGGGTGGCATATAATTACCCGGACCCCTTTTTCGGGTTTGATCTCCAAAAGCAAAACAAAACAGCGAAAACAGTGGATGGTATGGTCGGAACAAGCGCTGCACCTAATCAGATGGAAAATGGAAGGGACCAACACTGGTTATTGGTTTGTTCGCGTGTTATTGTTGTTGTCGTCGTCGCGGTTGTTGTTGCTGTGTTTTTTTGAAGGGACCAACAAAGGTCATTGGTTTGTTCGCATGTTATTGTTGTTGTCGTCGTCGTCGTTGTTGTTGTTGCTGTGTTTTTTTTTCGTCTCAGGAGCACGACAGGCGCAACCCGCACCCCAACTATGAGAAGCCTCGGATGCAGTGCGACCAGTTTATCGTGAAGCACTTCGCGGGGTGCGTCACCTACAACGTTTCCGGCTTCCTCAACAAAAACAACGACTCTTTGCAGGTGATTTCACAGATTACGCTTCACAAATAATTTAGTGAAAAAAAACATCAGCTGCGAGTTTCGAGAGATTCGTCGAAACCCCGTGTTTCCAATCTGTGTGTGATGCTATTTGGATGCAGATGTTTCTTGCATGAAAGAAGCTCCAGAAGATTTGGGATGTTGTATAGAGTATAGAAGGGATCGCTCTACGTGCTGTGGGAGCAATAGCAGATGGTCAACGCATTTCACAGATTATGTTTCCAAAGATTTTAGTGAAAAAAAAAACATCAGCTGCGAGTTCGAGAGGTTCGTCGAAACCCCGTGTTTCCAAGCTGTGTGTGATACTATATGTATGCAGATGTTTCCTGTATGAAAGGAGTTCCAGGAGATTTGGGATGTTGTATAGGGTATATAATGGATCGCTCTACGTGCCGTAGGAGCAATACCAAATGGTCAACGCTGTTTAGTTTAGTGTTTTGTACGCAGAGCAGAGCTACGGTGGTTGGTTCGTCCGCCTGTGAGTGCCAGCATAACAGCGACTAACAAGAATGCCTATATGTGTTGTAATCTCACAGATACCTCGTCGTCATACGTCCGTCCGTCTCACGGGACAGGCCCAAGGAACGTCTCTGGACTGGAAGAACACCTCGACAAAACAAAAATTAAATGCATTGTCCTCTCCACCCCCCTCCGTCATATATGCGACCACGGCCATGCATGACAATGCCTACCCCCCTTAGGAGTAGGAACAGTGCTCCGCCTCGAAAGGGACGCGAGAGTCTATGGTCATGCGACTACGGCCGTGCACGACATGAGTACACCCCCCTAACATGCACTTGTTTTTGTCTGCAGATTTGTTGGAGGCGCGGTTCCATTATTTTATTATTATGGCGGCTTGACGCTTTCGAAGGCGGTTTTCCATGCTTGGGGTGGCGGTCGCTTCCAACTAATAATGCCGCCGCTGTTTAGGCCGACTCTTATGGGATCGGAATCCAAAACAGGAGTTTTCAACACCTTCGCAGGCTTTTTCTCCCGGGGACGCTAAAATACCTCCCCTACTATCTCAAACGAGCCATTGGTCAATTTTCGAGAGGAATCTAATGGTATTGGCCGATTTTGCAGGCTCGAAATCCCAACGGATGGCCAACTGGCCCTGTTTCGATTTTTCACCCTATTTCGATAAAAAAAATCGAAACAGGCCGCCTGTTTCGTATTTTTTACACGGTTTCGATAAAATAATCGAAACAGGGCCTATTGGCCTGAGTTGGCCATCCATTGGAAATTCGAGCCTGCTAAATCGGCCAATATCATTAGATCCCTCTCGAAAATTGACCAAGGGCTCGTTGAGATAATAGGGGACATTTTTTAGCGTCCCCGGGGGGAAAAGCCTGCGAAGGTGTTGAAAAATCATTCCTGGATTCCGATCCCATAAGAGTCGGCCTTACGGCAGCGGGGATTTTGGGTTGCTAAAATAGAGGGAGTTGGAAAAAAACAGCGCAAATATAAATTGTATGCGTAGCCGTATTACATATGAGGAGGGGTGTTGTCTGCAAGCGCAATGAGTATAACGCACGGGTACACACACATGAATCAACCACTAATGCACATTTGTATAACGAACCTCGCCACCAAAACGTCGACTCCTATGCCGCTGAAAACCAACAAACCGACACACAACGATCGACGCATTCGCCAGGCAACTGGACGACCTCGTGGCCCAGCTTGAGCTGACGGAGCCGCACTACATCAAGTGCATCAAGCCTAACTCCGCCAAAGCTCCCGCGGGGTGGTCCAGCCCGCTGGTCATCGAACAGCTCCGGTATTCAGGGGTGCTCGAGGTGGGTGTGGGGCGTGTGTGTGTGGTACCCTCTCATCACGCTCCCTACTTTTTGGGTTTCGTACCCCGCTTGTTGTGACGCTGCTTTGGTTAGCAACTACTTGCTGTGATATACACACTCAGCTTGCAAATATGAGTTTCGACGAAATCCTCGATATCACAGCTGTTGATTTTTTTAATAAAATATATATATATACTTCCCATATATAGGATGCGTCTTGCCGCACGTCTTGCCGCACTGGGGACTGTACACAGGACTTTAGGCCTACGTACAGGTTCGACCAAATGGTTGGAAATATAACCCCTATTTTGTTTTTTTCCCATCCCATTTATTATCTTCGCGCTTCGTTTCTCTCTCCTCCCTAGTCGTAACTCAGATCCGGGGTCACAAAGTAGGCTCCTCTCCCTGCTCCCCCAAAACGGTTCTTGCGTTGCATTTTTATCACGAAAATACTTTAGCTTTTGCATCCCTCGTCGACTCGCATCGAATTGTGCGTGCCCCACGCTACTATTAATTGGCGCTCTCAGCAGTTGATTCCGTCTTTGTTGTTTTGCAAATAAACTCAAAAGTCCGACCCACGTGGGATTCGAACTCCCGACATCAACTCTTAGAAGCGTTCGAGGTTACCACTAGACCATCGGGACGACCCATTGGATATCCCTATTACGGAGGACCATATAAAATAGAACCAAATACTGTTGGTAAAAATATGCGAATGTATAGGTTTTTGGGTGTACCGTAGGCCCTATTTACTACATTAGCCCACCCCGTAATATTGGAGTCCACAAGCGAGGGGGGGGGGGTGTACTCATGTCGGGCACGGCCGTAGTCGTATGACCATAGACCCTCGCATCCCTACAATGCCGGGACGGAGCACGTTGGGTTTTCCTCAACCAGGCAGACATTGCTTGCGCCAAGCGCGATTCGCCGTGAGGTATTGGGCGAGTCGCATGGAGGGTGAACTGCATCCTGCTAAGAACCGCCTCTGAGGCGGACTTGCATATGGATGACAGCTTCAATGAGTTGATTTAATTTCTGGCGTGGCCAATCCCTGAGACAGCAATGGGAGCACTATGTAACTGCCTCGCGGGTGCCTTACCATATACACACTACGTGATACGATCATTCCCCTTGTGCTGAGCAAAGGTTCTCCACCCCGCACAAATGATCTAACAAGACCGCCAGCTTTGGTGACCGCCAAAAAATAAAAAATAAACGGTACCCTGGTTGTCTAGCTCACGCAGTGAGAGGCGTGTTCTACAGCGTCGTTGCCAACCGACGCCAACCCAACCTATAAATATATCATATATTTATAGGGGGAGGGGGGTGTTATATTCGCGGCCCAGGCTGGTACGGTTGTACTCCGAAAACTACCCTAGTGCTATACACCGTATCACACTGGGTGATAAGATAGCACACCCGGGTGATGAGATAACACACCCGGGTGATGAGATAACACACCCCGGGTGATGAGATAACACACCCCCCTTGAACGTTTTTTGTTCCAAACACCGATGAGCGATGTGTGAGTGCAGAAATATCTCCAAGAGCTCCCGTTCTGAAGCCACTGGAGTTCAAAACAATTAAAAAACAAATGGCTTTTCCAAAACATAACCGGATTCCACGAATACCCGCCATCTTCCATGAACAACCCGGCAGCACCAGCAACACCAACACCAACACCCCCCCCCG
>MEHQ01001377.1:189658-199796 GCA_008828725.1 Saccharina japonica | reverse complement strand
ACGTTTTACCTACAGTGCTTAGTAGCGTTATCCCCTATAGTTACCCGGGTCAGCCTTGTCTCCTTTCTTAAACAAGTRTTACTACTACTCCTTCTCTCCATCTCTAGGTGCGTACTCGTTTTCCATATCCAGTTATATACAGCTTACCCACATGGTACGCATTCCTTCTGACCCCGTACTGCATAAATTCATTAACTATTTGGTCTGCCCCTGCTGCCTTTCTATTCTTAAGTTTAGCTACACACTTCTTTACTTTTTATTTTGTGAACTCTCCCTGTAACCCTCTGAGCCACTGTCTTCCCATGCTTCTCGATCGCCCATCGCTTACTATATATAAAGGCGGGAGGGGGGGGGTAATTCATTTGTCAGCATGGCCGGTAGTCGTATGACCATAGATCCCTCGGCATCCCCTGCACATGCGCGGTACGGGAGCATAGTCGGGTTTCGACCTGACCAAGGCAGACATATGTCTAGCAACTCAAGACGCGAATGCCGCCCGTAGAGGTGTCTGGCGGCAGAGGGGGAGTTATGGGGTTTTGGGGAAGCGGGAGAGAGCGGGGGGGGAGTCCCAAGGTAGAGAAAAAATAAAAAAACAAAAGTGAGTGGTATATAGAGGCTGGGATGATAGTCTTTGGAGAGGGGGGGCGGGGTCCCAAGAGTTTGTAATCGTGCGGCGGGGATGATTCAAGACTCGTGAGGGTAATGCGCACGCGGGGGGGTGTCCCAATATTTGGTTTTACAGTGCTGTGGGGTTGATGAAAGACTGTTGGGGGTGGCGAGAGGAGGTCGTGGTGTTGCTTTGCCGTGCGGCTTCTATTATCCCGACGAGTACAAAACCTCCCGCTGTAAATAAAAGCAAAAACATGCCCGCCTTTTCTTGGAAAAACCATACCAATTTGGACGAAAATATAAGGATCGTTTAAACACTAATATTCATACAAAGCATTCCTTTTATTTCCGCCCAGAGTGCGGTATTTATGCCTGTATGCGTAGAGGAGCCGACCCCTCATGACATTGTTATTGCGATTATGCTTCACCACCCTGCCTTGCGCAGCGCAGCGCAATTTCCGCCCAGATCGCTCCGGTGGTCCAACTGGTAGCCACGAAGCCTGTTGGGTCGGATGTCGAGGGTTCGATTCTCCCCATGGAGGTTTTTATTCTCAACTGACACATCGACTGTCGAGAGCGCATATTATAGCGTGGATAAGCAAAATTCGACGAGAGTTGACGAGGGAAGAAAGTGCTGAAATCTTCTCGCGATAAAAATGAAAGGCACGTACCGGAGTGGGG
Source organism: Saccharina japonica (assembly GCA_008828725.1). NCBI lineage: Eukaryota > Phaeophyceae > Laminariales > Laminariaceae > Saccharina > Saccharina japonica. The sequence goes on along the minus strand of MEHQ01001377.1, from coordinate 198,506 downwards.
AGGGGGGGGGAGAAGAGCTCTACGTACTTAGTGACCCCGGATCTGAGTTACGGCTCAAGAGGGAGAGAGAATAGAAGGGCGAAGAAAATTCATGGGATGGAAAAGAAAGAAAAAAAAACACTAATGCGATTATGCTTCACCGCCCTGCCTTGCGCTGCGCTACACTGCGCTACGCTGCAAAAACAGGGAAGAGTGCGGTAGTATGCCTGTATACGTAGAGGAGCCGACCCGGCCCCTCTTAATACTATTGCGATTAAGCTCCACCGCCCTGCCTTGCGCTGCGCTACGCTGCGCTACGCTGCGCTACGCTGTAAAAACAGGGACGACGCCCCCGACAAGCTCCGCTGGGCTTTGCAGGCCAGACGTGCGTCGGCGGCCTGCTGCCTGCAGAGCAACTGGAGAGCGTACATCGAACGAGCGAGGATAGCGCGAAACAATGCGGCGGCTGTCATTCTGCAGAGGCACACGAGGGGCATCTTCGCTCGTCAGCGGTACCGGAAGCTGGAGGCGGAGAGGGCCGAGCTGAGGGCGGAGGAAGCAAGGTGCGGACGGACTGCTGCACGTTTCTGACTCCTTTTTTGTTTGTTTGTCTTTCTTTTTTTCTTTCTGTGTGTGTACAAGTATGTGTTTTGTTTTGTTTTGTGCTTTGTTTTGTTTGCTTTCGTAAGCAGTTGACAAGTAAGAACGGTGAACAACGCAAAAAAAGGGGGGTTGCTATTTTTAAGCTTCGTAGTCAGAACATATTAGGCCCATAAGCCACCCCCCCCCCCCTCCCCCCCCCATCCCCACGCTTCCATCCATATGCAAGACAATTTGCCTCAAAAACGGCTATCAGCAGGGTGGAAATCACCCTTCATGCGACTCGCCGAACACCCCACGGTCCTCAGAGCCCGACGTGTGCCGCCCCGGCATTGTACACAGGGATGCGAGGGTCTTATATGTATACGACTACGGTCATGCACGATGTGAGTATATAAACACACACCCTCTACGATGTCATGGATACTTACGGTACAGGTGGAATATGAGAGAATCAGAGCACGCTCGGAAGGCCCCCCCGCCCACCCGCCTCGCGTTGAGTTATCCCCGGACAATATATTGTTTGAAAAAAGATGGAAGACTTTTTGTTGGCCAAGCCCTCTTCCCGGAAATTAAATGAACTCATTGAAGCTGTGATCCATATGCAAGTTCGCCTCACAAGCGGTTCTTAGTAGGATGCAGCTCACCCTTGATGCGACTCGCCGAACACCTTACGGCGCTCCGCGCTTGATTCTAGCAATAGCAATGCCTGCCTGGTCGGTGAAAACCCGACACGCTTCGTCCCGGCATTCATTGTAGGGATGCGAGGAGGGTCTATGATCAGAGGACTATGGCCATGGATGAATATCGAGTACCCCCCTCTCCCTCACTCAGAGGCATGAGTACCGGCACCCACTTTTTCCCAGAGGTTCCTCGCTTGAGGTGTATACTAATAGTAAGTAATACATACTAATAGCAAGTAATCTACTCTAATAGTAAGTAATATATACTAATAGTAAGTAATGTATAATAGTTGTACGTAATATATACTAATAGTAAGTAATATATACTAACAGTGAGTACGAGTAGTATGTACTAATAGTAAGTAATCTATACTAATCGTAAGTAATATACTAATAGCAAAATATATACAGTATACACTAATATTAAGTAATATATACTAATATTAAGTAATACATGATAATAGTAAGTAATTTATACTACAGCAGTAGTAACAAAAAACTGATTTTAGAGGAAACTAAAAGTGCTATAATACGTACCCGAGGAAAAATCCCGTAGCCTAACCATGCAAGTGAAAAATAGGTACTACCAATATTCTAAAGATTAGATACCCAGGCCATATTTGAACAATGTATTTAACATATCACGGTCTATCTTCAATCGTGGTGAAAACCCGACGTGCTCCGTCCCGGCTATATACTCGTACACATATATATATAGATGCGAGGGTCAATGGTAATCAAACTACGGCCATGCATGACATGCGGCTACTGAGTACACCCCCCCCCTCTCCTAACCGTGTTACGGCTGTTAACTATGAATATATGTATGGATGCGAGGGCCAATAGTAATAAGACTACGGCCATGCATGACATGCGGCTAATGAGTAACCTCCCCCCGCCCCTAACCGTTTTTTTCTGGTGGTCACCCAGGCTGACGGTCTGGTTAGACCATTTGTGCGTGGTTGATAAGCTCAACTCCGCACAAGGGGAATGATTGTATCACGTAGTGTGATATGGTAAGGCGTCCATGAGTCAGATACATAGTAATACCCATAGCTGCCTCCGGAAGTGACCACACCAGATATTAAATTAATTCATTGGAGGCTGTCGTCCATATGCAAGTCCGCCTCAGAGGTGTTTCTTAGCAGGATGCAGCTCACCCTCTATGCGACTCGCCCAATACCTCACGGCGCTTCGCGCTTGGTGCAAGCAATGTCTGCCTGGTTGGTGAAAACCCAACGTGCTCCGTCCNACGTTTTACCTACAGTGCTTAGTAGCGTTATTCCCCTATAGTTACCCGGGTCAGCCTTGTCTCCTTTCTTAAACAAGTTTACTACTACTCCTTCTCTCCATCTCTTAGGTGCGTACTCGTTCTTCCATATCCAGTTATATAACTTACCCAGCATGGTACGCATTCCTTCTGACCCGTACTGCATAAATTCATTAACTATTTGGTCTGCCCCTGCTGCCTTTCTATTCTTAAGTTTAGCTACACACTTCTTTACTTTTTCTCTTGTGAACTCTCCCTGTAACCCTCCTGAGCCACTGTCTTCCCTTTCTGATGCATCTACATGAAAGGGGGGGGGGGGGGTAAAATTCATTTCAAGTCAAGCATGGCCGGTAGTCGTATGATCCATTCAGATCCCTCGAGCAGCCCCACTGCACATGCGGCCGGTAGCGGGACATAGTCGGGTTCGGACCTGACCCGAAGGCAGACATATGTCTAGCAGACTCAAATGACAGCGAATTAGCCGCGCCGGTAGAGGTTGTGCTGGCCGGCACGAGCGGGGGAGTTATGGCGTTTTGGGGGAAGCGGGAGGAGGAAGCAGGGGCGGGGAGTCCCAAGCGTAGAGAAAAAATAAGAAAAACAAAAGTGAGTGGTAAATATAGAGGCTGGGATATAGTTCGTTCTGGGAAGAGGGCGGGTGGGGGGGCGGGGTCCCAAGAGTTTGTAATCGTGCGGCGGGGATGATTCAAGACTCGTGAGGGTAATGCGCACGCGGGGGGGTGTCCCAATATTTGGTTTTACAGTGCTGTGGGGTTGATGAAAGACTGTTGGGGGTGGCGAGAGGAGGTCGTGGTGTTGCTTTGCCGTGCGGCTTCTATTATCCCGACGAGTACAAAACCTCCCGCTGTAAATAAAAGCAAAAACATGCCCGCCTTTTCTTGGAAAAACCATACCAATTTGGACGAAAATATAAGGATCGTTTAAACACTAATATTCATACAAAGCATTCCTTTTATTTCCGCCCAGAGTGCGGTATTTATGCCTGTATGCGTAGAGGAGCCGACCCCTCATGACATTGTTATTGCGATTATGCTTCACCACCCTGCCTTGCGCAGCGCAGCGCAATTTCCGCCCAGATCGCTCCGGTGGTCCAACTGGTAGCCACGAAGCCTGTTGGGTCGGATGTCGAGGGTTCGATTCTCCCCATGGAGGTTTTTATTCTCAACTGACACATCGACTGTCGAGAGCGCATATTATAGCGTGGATAAGCAAAATTCGACGAGAGTTGACGAGGGAAGAAAGTGCTGAAATCTTCTCGCGATAAAAATGAAAGGCACGTACCGGAGTGGGGAGGGGGGGGGAGAAGAGCTCTACGTACTTAGTGACCCCGGATCTGAGTTACGGCTCAAGAGGGAGAGAGAATAGAAGGGCGAAGAAAATTCATGGGATGGAAAAGAAAGAAAAAAAAACACTAATGCGATTATGCTTCACCGCCCTGCCTTGCGCTGCGCTACACTGCGCTACGCTGCAAAAACAGGGAAGAGTGCGGTAGTATGCCTGTATACGTAGAGGAGCCGACCCGGCCCCTCTTAATACTATTGCGATTAAGCTCCACCGCCCTGCCTTGCGCTGCGCTACGCTGCGCTACGCTGCGCTACGCTGTAAAAACAGGGACGACGCCCCCGACAAGCTCCGCTGGGCTTTGCAGGCCAGACGTGCGTCGGCGGCCTGCTGCCTGCAGAGCAACTGGAGAGCGTACATCGAACGAGCGAGGATAGCGCGAAACAATGCGGCGGCTGTCATTCTGCAGAGGCACACGAGGGGCATCTTCGCTCGTCAGCGGTACCGGAAGCTGGAGGCGGAGAGGGCCGAGCTGAGGGCGGAGGAAGCAAGGTGCGGACGGACTGCTGCACGTTTCTGACTCCTTTTTTGTTTGTTTGTCTTTCTTTTTTTCTTTCTGTGTGTGTACAAGTATGTGTTTTGTTTTGTTTTGTGCTTTGTTTTGTTTGCTTTCGTAAGCAGTTGACAAGTAAGAACGGTGAACAACGCAAAAAAAGGGGGGTTGCTATTTTTAAGCTTCGTAGTCAGAACATATTAGGCCCATAAGCCACCCCCCCCCCCCTCCCCCCCCCATCCCCACGCTTCCATCCATATGCAAGACAATTTGCCTCAAAAACGGCTATCAGCAGGGTGGAAATCACCCTTCATGCGACTCGCCGAACACCCCACGGTCCTCAGAGCCCGACGTGTGCCGCCCCGGCATTGTACACAGGGATGCGAGGGTCTTATATGTATACGACTACGGTCATGCACGATGTGAGTATATAAACACACACCCTCTACGATGTCATGGATACTTACGGTACAGGTGGAATATGAGAGAATCAGAGCACGCTCGGAAGGCCCCCCCGCCCACCCGCCTCGCGTTGAGTTATCCCCGGACAATATATTGTTTGAAAAAAGATGGAAGACTTTTTGTTGGCCAAGCCCTCTTCCCGGAAATTAAATGAACTCATTGAAGCTGTGATCCATATGCAAGTTCGCCTCACAAGCGGTTCTTAGTAGGATGCAGCTCACCCTTGATGCGACTCGCCGAACACCTTACGGCGCTCCGCGCTTGATTCTAGCAATAGCAATGCCTGCCTGGTCGGTGAAAACCCGACACGCTTCGTCCCGGCATTCATTGTAGGGATGCGAGGAGGGTCTATGATCAGAGGACTATGGCCATGGATGAATATCGAGTACCCCCCTCTCCCTCACTCAGAGGCATGAGTACCGGCACCCACTTTTTCCCAGAGGTTCCTCGCTTGAGGTGTATACTAATAGTAAGTAATACATACTAATAGCAAGTAATCTACTCTAATAGTAAGTAATATATACTAATAGTAAGTAATGTATAATAGTTGTACGTAATATATACTAATAGTAAGTAATATATACTAACAGTGAGTACGAGTAGTATGTACTAATAGTAAGTAATCTATACTAATCGTAAGTAATATACTAATAGCAAAATATATACAGTATACACTAATATTAAGTAATATATACTAATATTAAGTAATACATGATAATAGTAAGTAATTTATACTACAGCAGTAGTAACAAAAAACTGATTTTAGAGGAAACTAAAAGTGCTATAATACGTACCCGAGGAAAAATCCCGTAGCCTAACCATGCAAGTGAAAAATAGGTACTACCAATATTCTAAAGATTAGATACCCAGGCCATATTTGAACAATGTATTTAACATATCACGGTCTATCTTCAATCGTGGTGAAAACCCGACGTGCTCCGTCCCGGCTATATACTCGTACACATATATATATAGATGCGAGGGTCAATGGTAATCAAACTACGGCCATGCATGACATGCGGCTAATGAGTAACCTCCCCCCGCCCCTAACCGTTTTTTTCTGGTGGTCACCCAGGCTGACGGTCTGGTTAGACCATTTGTGCGTGGTTGATAAGCTCAACTCCGCACAAGGGGAATGATTGTATCACGTAGTGTGATATGGTAAGGCGTCCATGAGTCAGATACATAGTAATACCCATAGCTGCCTCCGGAAGTGACCACACCAGATATTAAATTAATTCATTGGAGGCTGTCGTCCATATGCAAGTCCGCCTCAGAGGTGTTTCTTAGCAGGATGCAGCTCACCCTCTATGCGACTCGCCCAATACCTCACGGCGCTTCGCGCTTGGTGCAAGCAATGTCTGCCTGGTTGGTGAAAACCCAACGTGCTCCGTCCTGGCATTGTAGGGATTCGAGGGTCTATGGTCATATGACTACGGACGTGCACGACATGAGTACCCCCCCCCCCCCCCCCCCCCGCTCTCCTAACCGTGCTACGGCTGTTAACCATGAAGGCGGAAGAGGGAACAGGCGCACGCTCGGATAGCTCGCTTCGCGTTGGGTTACCTGGAGAGGAAGCGGTCCCGGGAGCAGGTGCTGTCGGCGACGGTGCTCCAAACTTGCTGGCGGGGGTACAGCGTGCGGAAGATGGGCGATACCACTAAAGTGGCCCAGCACAAGCTCGAGGCTCGCCGCGCCACCAAACTGCAGGCAAGACACGCTCGCTCGCGCCCGCGCTCGTGCGCGCCTCCGCGGTCAACTCAGCTCGGCTTCAGTCTTATCAGACTGCACGTTTCTAAAACAAGCAAAACAAATCGAAGCTGTGTTTCCCAGCTGAATAAAGATGGGGGGGGGGGGGGGGGGCGGATACGAGTGCGTCGTAGCTTGGCTGTATGAGACTGCGCGTACCCTGAAATACAAAAATAAGAAAACGAAGATTTTACGTAACAGCTGTATCGAAAACGGAGCCAGCTTATTAGCGGTCGCGTGAGACTGCGAGTCTTTCAAAACGGAGTACTGTCAGAGTTCTTCTTAGAAAGCGCGTCTCTGCAAACGGAATCGTGTACGTACGTACGTACGTATGTACGTACGTAGAAACAATCCCGCTGCTGGTCCGGTTAGTAGGAGCGCCTGCTGGTCCGGTCTTTCGCCTCAAGGCCAAAACAAAAAAAAACTAGATAATGAGGCCGACATAACTCACGTTGGACCAGCGCGCGGCTGAACGAAATTGATTGGCGGCAATTTTATACGTATCACGATTCCATTAAAATTCAATAATGGTTGATCGGTCATTTCTTTTTTCGTTGGGATTCCGTGAACGAAATTGTTTGGGGGGGGTAATCTGTTGTTTTAGACGACACGGCGGAGAATGTATACACTCGTTCTTTTCTTAGCACCAAAAAAGGCTCTCGCTCTCTCGAGAGAAGAGTGGCATCAATGGCAGTTATCACAATAATCCTTCCCAATACACATGGAAACCCCCATTGTGTTCCTTGGAGAAATGCAATGTTTGTTCTACGCTTTGTACGCGCGACACAAAAAACTACGTGGACTTACAGTATTCTATGTTGATTGTTTTAGCGGTTTCGTATACAAACTTGGACTATGCTTAATCCAGTCAGAACTGTAAAACTTATCCCACACTGATTCCGAGTAGTTTGTCGCCAAAAACGTGGGACCAGTTCGTAAGGGGTTAATATGACATAAAGCATACCCAGCGGATTCGTTTGCGTACAAAGCCCGTCAGATGTTTTTTGCAGACCGTTACAAAAACGCCACCCGCCCTTGCGAAAACTAGGGATCGAGCAAAAAAAAAACGATATCACAGAGATGGGGTTTCGATAAAAAAAAAAGTCGATATCACGGGTGAAATGTTTTTTGTTTTGTTTTGTGGGGGGGGGGAGGAGGGTTCGTCTACAACTTAATAGACGACGCGATATTCGATGAGCTCGTGACGCGTGCCGTTTTTCTCTCTCCCCTTCATTCTCACTTCGGACAGATATATCATTTACAGATAGATCATCTACAGATAGACCATCTATCGATAGATCATCTACAGATCATCCGGATTGTATGCCGCCGTTATAATATGCTGTGCAGGAGCTGTGTAGTACAGGCCCAACCCAGGAAACGTGTGCTGCAGTACAGATCGTGCAGAGTCACTCGCCAATATGAGTTAGATCATACAGATCATACAGACTATACAGATCATACAGATCATACAGATCATACAGATCATACATATTATACAGATCATACAGATCACACAGATCATACAGACCAGAAACAAACGTATCTGCCTTGAAATATCTAGACCATTCAGGTGTCCGGTGTGAAAATTGATCATTAGGACTTTTCATACCGTTATTTTTTATTCCCCCCCCTCCGTGACAAATACCTTGCCTGGTCGGCATAAAACTCGACGTGCTCCGGTACTGTAGGGATGCGGGGGTCTATGGCCATACGACTACGGCCATGAATGAAATGCGAGACTTGGTGGGTACAGCAGTTGCGCAAAAAAACGTGCCCACAACGGCTCACGATCTAGATCATCTACAGCAGTAGGTCATATAGATCATCTACTGTAGACCTTTCAGTTCCCCTAGGTCCTCACCTGTCGTTATGAGGTGCTGTGCAGGATCTGTATGGCACAGATCTAACCCAGGAAACATGTGCTGGATCACGCAGAATACTATGCGGCTCCCACCCGGCCGTACTATAGTATAGGTCCAGCTCCCACCCGGAAACATGAGCTAAATCATCCAGATCGGGAATATGATATACTTAGTATGTCCTGAAGGATCTAGATCATCAAGTGGGAATATGATCCATGTCATGTGTCCGATCTGTGAAAACGTGGGTGTAGTCCTAAAAGAAGTGTCTTGACCTGACGCGACCCGACCCTCGAGATTTTGAAAAACTCCTGACCCGACCCGACCCAACCCGACCCGTGAGATTTGAAAACCTCCTGAACCGATCCGACCCGGCTCGCGAGGTAAGAAA